>CABFPE010000473.1:458705-494790 GCA_900660155.1 Hofstenia miamia
GTTGACATGTCTGCCTCAGGTCATTTTTGATTTGAAGACCCACTAATTACCACCACGTGTGAATATATATGAAATTCTCGGGCATAGAATAATACAATCCAGTCTGAACACGTGAAACAAAATCTGCAACCATTTTCCCGCGTTTTTACTCTTTCTTTTGATTATCACATTAATCTAATGTTGAAACATTGTGCCGAAATATTTTATTCACTGTTTTCTGTTGACATCCTTACAAAACCGAAACCAAAAACAATTTTCAAAATGTAACCCAACCTAACCTAGTCAAAGTTATTCATAGATTCATAGAAATTTACAGAACTTAACTCAAATCTACATTTCGTTGCAGTCATAATAGATTTTCAGTAATTAATAATCTTATATAAGTTTAAAAAGTTTTATGTAAATGTCTGATAATTGAATTTATCTGGTTAAACTCAATATTGTTAACTTACTGAACACAACTCAGTTTGAACCCTATTGCGCTTCTTAGAACATCTATTAACAAACTCACTGCTGCCAAAGAATTTTTAAATCTTTAGATTTTATTGTTTCCAAATACTGAAAACTCANTAGAACATCTATTAACAAACTCACTGCTGCCAAAGAAGTTTTAAATCTTTGGATTTTATTGTTTCCAAATACTGAAAACTCATTGATATATGCGCCCGTGCCGTGCCCAAAAAATATTTTTGCAACTCCGTGCCTAAAACCCACCGTGCCGTGGCTTCAAAAACCAGGCACGGTTGCAGCCCTGAGTTTTAGATTATTCGAAAATATTGAAGCGATCAATAGCTTTGTTATGCATCTCAGCATGACCTACTTTTTAGTAGGTCATGATCTCAGTATGTGTAAATTTAAAAAATTCTTCTATATGAAATCGTCCTGCGATTAGATACAATTTTCACTAATTTTTTGAGATCGAAACTGTCCATAATATGCATTTTACTGTTTTTCTTTGAAGCGCCGAAATGTATAAAAAAACTTTTATAATTTGTCAACCTCCTATGCCCCTATTTTACCTTAATAGGTAATCATGAAGAAATGGGTAAAGTATTTTTAAAACGTATGTTATCTAAACAAAATGTTAATCTAATTCATACTTATAAGCAAGGCAACTTTAATTAGGCTAGAGCATTATACGCCTTCCACTGTTTCATCGATTTTTTAAATCTTATTTAATATTTTCAAATTTATTAAACAGTTGTACAAACAAATCAAGTTAATAATTTTAAAATTTATAGGCTGGTTTTATGTCACATTTTGAGTTTTTCCCATTTTTAGAAATGGGTTGTAATTTATAGCTGCTCGACAAACTTCGATCACCTACTGTTTTTGTAGCATACCTTACGTAAAATGAATGCTAACCTTAAAAAAATTGACTAATGTCGCTCATGTAGCAACATATATTTCTTTGTTTAAAAGAAAGTTTACTCATTAAGTAAAAAAAATTAATATTGATCTTGTTTGTGAAACTTAATCTTTACTATTTTAACCTTCGAAATGGAAACATTATATAAACAGTTTACCTACTTTTACATATTGTAAAACAAAATGTGCATTATTGCATTTCATGGCGTAGGCGTAAAAATTGCATACCATTGCCGCCGCCTTTGTTTAGCTAACCAAAATTCTCCTTAAAGATGTATACGCGTTGTTTCAGTTGTTATTTACAATTCTTTAGAACAACTATTTACATTTCCCCTTTGATATAATGTTTTGCTATTGATATATTTTGATTTTCCTGAAGAAACTATATTTATAACATCAATTTTGGAATAACTCACTTCAAATTTGGAATAATTTTGGTTAATATAATTTTTAATAATTCTTTGTTGTAATTTAAAGGTATTGAAATATTGCTGTTACAAACACAAATTTTAAAATATGTGTTCTTTAGTCACAGCTTCTGTTAAGATTCCTTGAATATGAGTGAAAACTATTATTTCGAAAAAAAGTTGTTGAATGATATACATGTATATCTATGATTTATATAATTGACCATTTCTAAACAGAAATAAGGCTTCTCTACCAGAGATGGAAGTAGGGCGGGTCGACCTATGGGGCAGTGCGGGATGGGCATGGCCAAGATCTTTCTAAAGTAGGTACTCATGGGGAAAATGTGGTGCAAGAACATCTTTTATTTAAGAAAGATTGAAGTAAGAGATTGCCAATTTTAAAATTGTAAAAGTATTTACATCAAAGTTCCCTGCTTAAAAAATATGATTTATTGAAAATTTAGTCGCATTTTGAAAAATTAATTTACATGCATTTTTAACTCTTGGTGAAATTTGATTTTATTAAATGATATCAGCAAGATCATTTTGATCTGATTTGCAATTACATTGGAAGTAGTGCAATTATCCTTGCATAAATTTATCACATAAAATATTAGCTTTATAAAAAGCATTATAGAGTTAAAATTAAATTTTATTTTGCTCTTAATAATGTTATTAATATGCATTGGCATCCTGTTTGTTATTAGATTCCTATTGGTAGTAATAGAAGAAATGACATTTTAAAATATGATTCTGTATCTTCTAGGAAGTAAGGATTCAAAATCTTTGGGGTGGTGAAGTGCAATGAAAATTGTCATAAACCAAATATAGGGCAATAAAATATCATAAGTGGTGTTGGAGCAGAATTTTTTAGTAGGGCAATTGGGAGGGGGTGGTAGAATATAAAACATGTAGGGCAAATGTCAACACGTGGAAATTTGGCAGAGCACAAATCAAATTCTGTGTGGCGGGACAGGGCAGGGCAGTTCACAAAAATCCGCCCACTTCCATCTGTTCTCTACACTTTTCAACAAACATTTTCACCACTTAAAGTTGAATTGTACATAGATTTGTGGTTGTTTGAAACAGTACATCTAACTTATCCACATCAATTTAAGTTAATCAAAGTATGATCTTAATACATTAAGAGACTTGGATCGATATTGTGCATGGTGAGTCAAGAAGAAATTTCGCTTTCGCTTTATCGATTTGATTATATATGAGAACATCAATGTTAGTTCATATTCAAAATGTTGATCAGAGGCGTTGAATAATGAAGACTTAATATGTTGAAATTTGCTATACTGTTATCATTTTTATATTCAATATTATGTACATTTATTTATATCACATAAGTTGTGCTTTTGTTAATAGTATGACATTTAAAAATGAGTCATTTCATTTATTATAGAAGGGTGCTCCATAGAAATTAATTAAAATTATTCCAAGATTGATCATTCCAAATTTGAAATCGATTAATCCGATATTGAGATTGCTTATTCCGAATTTGACATTGATGTTTTAAAGGTAGTGCAGCATACGTTTTCACTAACGGTGTGGATAGTAAAATGTACATAGTCTTGTCTCACCTTGTACCTGTGTCAATTTAAATTCCGAAAACCGTTTTGCCTACATTAGAAAATTTCGAATTCGAAGCATATTGACACAGCTTCTTAGTGCAATGTGCTTCCAAGTAATGGTGAACTCATTGTTGTACGGGTGGCAATTTTACAGCCGGGCCGTAGTCAACACTATTTCGGCCCGACCATGAAAATTTAAATCTGGTCCGCACACCAAAGAACATCTAAATAAAGAATATCAAAGAACTACGAACATTCCAAATTGGTATTATGGTATTAATAGGCTACATTGTATTTGTATAATCTTAATTTTAAAAAACTATTATAAAGTTCAATGTCTTCAATTGGTTGAGTCTTTTACGACGTTCAGTGTTTATTCCACACTATGGGATATTTCCAAACTGAAGTGCTTAATATGTAAACAACTTCTTATTTTTTATTTTGATGCACCTGATCTAGGCCGACTGTCCATGCATCAAACGTTTCGGTCCGCCCGGCTAATTCNGGCAAATGTCAACACGTGGAAATTTGGCAGAGCACAAATCAAATTCTGTGTGGCGGGACAGGGCAGGGCAGTTCACAAAAATCCGCCCACTTCCATCTGTTCTCTACACTTTTCAACAAACATTTTCACCACTTAAAGTTGAATTGTACATAGATTTGTGGTTGTTTGAAACAGTACATCTAATTTATCCACATCAATTTAAGTTAATCAAAGTATGATCTTAATACATTAAGAGACTTGGATCGATATTGTGCATGGTGAGTCAAGAAGAAATTTCGCTTTCGCTTTATCGATTTGATTATATATGAGAACATCAATGTTAGTTCATATTCAAAATGTTGATCNAGCCGGGCCGTAGTCAACACTATTTCGGCCCGACCATGAAAATTTAAATCTGGTCCGCACACCAAAGAACATCTAAATAAAGAATATCAAAGAACTACGAACATTCCAAATTGGTATTATGGTATTAATAGGCTACATTGTATTTGTATAATCTTAATTTTAAAAAACTATTATAAAGTTCAATGTCTTCAATTGGTTGAGTCTTTTACGACGTTCAGTGTTTATTCCACACTATGGGATATTTCCAAACTGAAGTGCTTAATATGTAAACAACTTCTTATTTTTTATTTTGATGCACCTGATCTAGGCCGACTGTCCATGCATCAAACGTTTCGGTCCGCCCGGCTAATTCGAGAATCACAAATAGACACGCCTATCCGTACAACATTGGGTGAGCCTGTATTAAAATATATTGCTCTATCTGAAATTCTTGATAATATTAACTTCTCTTTTATGAAAATTCCGATTCTGTCAAATTCATTTAAATTTTTCCTTGATTGAGGTTCACCTAATCATTAGATATAAATCGCATCGGAGTGACGGCCTCATTTTTCTCTTTTTTGTAGATGGACCGCACGTTGTGAGGTCGTGGTGCACCAGCAAGTGATCGCGTCCAAGCGATATTTTTAAGTGTAATTGAAAAAAGAGACCTGCTTAGTTTTCAGATGTTGTAAGACTTTTATTAGTTCGTGAGTATAAACGTTTAAACCATCACAGATTTTAAGAATTCCTCGGTAGTTTCCTGTTAAAAATTATTACTGTTTATCTACAATTGATTGCAATTATTGGATTTCTAAACGCTATTGTTCTTGAGATTTGTTCGTATATCGTATAATCGGTTAATTTTAAAGTTGCTTAGAATTCAGGAAAATTTTATTCGGAAGTGTTCAATATCTTATTTTTTAATACTGACTATTGAGCAAAAACTTGGCTAATTGGTTGCGATGACTGTTTCTATTAAATACCGTTATTGATCTATGTACAGAAAGTTCGGGAATATTCGATTGTGATTCGCTATCGTAGTTGGATAGTTAATGGAAAATCTATACAATTTCTTATTTTTTAATATCTGATTTATTACTTGGTTGCGATGACTGTTTCTATTAAATACCGTTATTGAACTATGAACATCAAGTTCGAGTGATATTCGCATAGGCCTGAATACTGGCATGGTATTTATCATAACTTAGTATGGGTTTTTAGAATATCATCAACCTATTATCCGTACTTGAAAAATAATGGAGGAAAAATAGATAGCAATTGAATGCAGTTTAGTTGAAATTGACTAATATACCATAAAAGTACTTTATTCTATGATTTTATTCTGCAAAAACCTCTCATTTAAATTAGAATAATGTGCTTTCATTTCGTGATGAAAGCTTATTGATTTATAACAATGCAACACATTGATTTAAAGTGTGAAATAATAAATGGGCGGCGCTTTCTTTTGGCATGTCTGCTGTTGATGGTAGTTGTGTTTTGGATGCACGTGATATTCGTCGTCCGTGCATATCATTTTTGACGTTGATTGTTTCAGTCAATGCTGAAACATCAACCCGTTCTCACGATTAGCACTACATTTCGTATTCGTTGATAGGACGTTTTGCTAAATTTCACAGTTCAAAGATTGTCATGTGGTGTAGTGATGCATTTTAAAAATCACGCATAAGTCATTTCATCAATCCACTTAAAGAAGTATACCTGACACATTAGATTGTTTTAGATTTTATATCATTGCGATGATTTCTTCGGGACTTTTGCGTTACCCACCTAAATTTACCAAACGTACGATGTCTTCATTTAGTTAATTTGACTTTTTGGAAAATGCTACTTTTATAGGTATGACTCAAAATTCCTTTTTTATCGCTTTTATTTCTTGTAACTATTACAACTATTTCATCCGTCCATGAAAAATACTTTAATTCTCAGATTTAGTTTCCTGAATTTTTTACAATAAGCATTTTTTTCAGCATTTAGCAATTTTAAAAAGTATTCCTACATATGTTTTCTATTTAAAACAGTAAAAACATTTTTGCGGTTAATTATTGCGTTTCGATTAAAACATCAGGTTTAGGTAAAAAAGCGGCCCTCTCAATGCAGTGCGTTTCTACAATGCGAAGAAGTGAAATGCAGTACAATTTGGGTTGTGTTTACCTACAGTCAGGTCATCCAGAACAAGCTTTTGACTGTTTAGTTGAAGCAATTCAGGTATACTACAACAACCCACGTCTATGGTTAAGATTGGCCGAATGCTGCATTGCTGTTCACCAGAAGGTAATTGATCGCTTGAACCTTTGTTTTGGAACTGTACACTAACGTATATATCATTTCTTAAAATTGAATAATAGGGTATTTGATTGTATTAGTCGTGTTCAACTAACATATTTCTAAACAAAATGGTCTTCTAATGTTAAATTTTCTTCTGAATTTTTTAATATTTTCAGTAGTTACCCTCAAATTACGGTAAATTCAAAATTTTTGTTGTGTTATTTATATGCAACATTTTCAAGGCAGCGTGCACGTCAATTATTCTGAAACTTTATGTTCTTTGAGCTAAATTCAAGTTTTGCTTCTAGATATCATTGAAACAATTAGTAGAGTTGCAAATCCATATATATGTAATACTTAAGAATAAGAGTGAAGTTTAGCATCAACAAGCGCAGAATGCCAGTCTTCCCTATCAAAGTATCGGTCAAGGCATTCACCATAAACTCTTAATTAAATCATTCGAAGAACGAAAATCCCATGATGTTCAGTCCAGTGCATTCCCTGTAGCTAGTCTTGGTTTTGGAAGTCTCTGTGCCCAAAACGCTCTTCTCCTCATTCAATCAGCAATGGAATCAAAGTTTGTGTTTCCTGTACTAAACAGTTTCTATTCGCAATAATTTAGATCTGAAGTTATTGATGCTAAACCGGGTGGAAGTATTAAAGCGAATGAAATCACATATTTAAAGTGAGATTTTTTTAAATTATTACTCTAATTTTGTTTAAGGGCTTCCGTTTTGGCGTGTTCAGCTTATATTTACTTAATTCTTGGGAATTTCATGAAAACCTATCACCAAGCAACTGAATTGGTGAATATGCAGAAGATTCCTGGATCTCTCAAGTATGCCTTCTAATTATTTATTTTTTTTCGTATTGGGTATAAGTATTCATATGAACCTTGCTTTTTGAATGCAGCTTTTTGTTGTTTTTTCATATCAATGTTTTTTTTCAGTAGTGTTTTTACTTAAAATATGTAAATATATCTTGAGTCTGGCCATGAGTAATTGCTTGCATGTTTGGGTCTTTTTCAAAATATCAGACTCGTTTGCTACTCTGACTATAAGTACCTGAATATTAGTTTCAAAGACTCATTAGAGTATGGGAAGTTTTTCACCAAAATATACGACTATGCAATTAAATTTTAATTGAGCATCCTTAAGTTATAGTATTGGTAAATACGTCCTGTTAACCATCCAGCTTTGCTCTGATTATGCTGGTATCTACAGCTTCGACTTTGGAAATACACATCGACTATTGTCTTCTTACACTCATTCTGATCTCCCCAAACCAGTGGCATTAATTTTGTTAAGATTTCATTAGTAAAATCAAGCACATTTTCAATAGTAATCGATGATATCATGGCTAGAAGCTGTTTCTAAATGTAATTCTGAAAGACATTCTTGATAAATTCAATTAATTCCAATTGTTCTAAAATCCTGACCTCGTCAGAATGCCATAGCAGATAATGATTGACACAGCTATTTCTCACTTTAATTTCTTGCGCTTCACTTGTTTTGTATCTTTGAGGATTTGATGCAATTGTAATTTTCGCTAGATTATTTGTACAGGCATTCCACATTCTCGATTTTTTGAATGATTCATGAAGCATTTTCAGAATTAGTCTATCCCCACACTCAATAAATCATGTCATGCTTGGCTCCAATTAATGTCACCATCTTGAGAATAATTGGATGAGTAAAATGTTACCTGGCAAAAACCCTTCTGTTTCAGAGCAATCACTCGAACAGCATTTTCTCGTTAAATTTGGCTTCCTAATGAGGAATTTCGTTTTTAACTGGATATTTGAAAGACACCAAGCAGTTTGAGCTCTTTAATCTTTTCACTACGAGTATTACTTCAAAATTAGATACTCTTGTCCTACATTCACTCTAGATTTATGCTCATATTGGCTCTCCTCGTGCATGGTAATCAAAGTGGGACTTGTGCCATACAGATGGTAAACACCATGATTAGATGTGCTGTCGGGGACTCGCTGCGTGATGATCTGGTCTCCTCTGCGAGTAGTAGTTTTGCATAAATAGACATTTGTAACATTAGGTTAACACAATATATACTTTTATCTAGTAGTTTCTTTACATAGATAGACATTTGTATCATTAGGCTTACACCCCTAGACGTCGACAACCCCAACTTATCCTCAGAATGGAGTAAATGATTTCTTGTTATTCAACGAAGCAATTAAAGCAGATGAGAAATCTAATAAAGTAAAAATCGGAATATCCCTTAGATGTATTGGAAATGAGGTAAACAAAGTTTTCAAAAATCTGTTGTTGGCAAACTAGAGAATATCCCTTAGATGTATTGAGCACGTTTTAAAAAATTGTTTTTCCTATTTTTCTCGCTGTAGTAATGAAGTGTTGGAAAGATCTCCGTTTTATAAACTTTTCAAAGCCGACATGAAACGCTGTAGTAATGAAGTGTTGGAAAGATCTCCGTTTTATAAACTTTTCAAAGCCGACATGAAAATCGATGGCTATGTAAATCTGTTAAGAACAAAAGCAACGAATTTTAGCTTTGGTCCATTGGAAGACAGTTTAATTCATGATCGCATCATACTATCTACACAAGATGTGAGACTTCAAGAAAGACTGTTGCGAGAGCCAAATATTGATTTGCATAAGACAATACAATTTTGTAGAGCAACAGAAGAATCTCTCGAGCAAATCAAACTTATCAACAAAAATAATGAGGAGGAAAATCCTGAAATAAAAACGGAGATTGATCAAGTACGTAGAAGGAGAAGCCAATTCAAGAAAATCACTGAAAGTAGTGAATATGAATGTCGCCAATGTGGCAGAATCCATAAACCAAGGAATTGCCGAGCGTATGGACAAAGTTGTAGGAAATGCTTAAAGCCTAACCATTTTGCTCGTAAATGTAGAGCACATCTACAAAGACGTAGTTATCAGCAGCAAACTAGCCAAGAAGTCAATGATATTAATGAAACAGACAGTGACAGTTCTTCAGCAGCTGAATACAAATGTGATGAAACAAAACATGTGAAGTACCGCGAGTTAAGGACTACAGTTTAAGTGTTTGACCAACTCATAAGTATAAAGTTAGATTCTCAGGCGCAACGCAATGTGTTACCTATGCAAACGTTAAGGGCACTTGAGAAACAAGTTAATCAAAAAATTGAAAATATCCAAAAGCAGAGGGGGCTAAGTGGGTACGGAGGCCAAAAAATACCTACTATTGGTGAAATAAGGCTACCAGCAGTGATTGGAAAAACACGTATGCACACAAATGTGAAATTTTTTATTGTACCTACGGAAACAAACCCATTCTTGGCCTTGAAACATCACTCAAAATAGAAAGCTACTTTTAAAGTACAATGATGTCCTCACTGGATATGGTTGTATTGATCAGATTTACGAAATACCTGTCATGCTACCCGATAGAAATTATCCCGAAACTCAATGAAAAGTTACAACTGGAGGAATCTGGAATAGTTTCTAAAGTAAATGAACCTACTATAGCTGGGTTGGAAGTATGGAGTGGTCGTAGAAAAAACCAACGGCGATTTAAGTTTCACTTTTGATAATAAGACCCTAAATAAAGAAATTGTTAGAGAACATAACTATCCACTTTCAACCGCAATTCTATGAAAATTCTTTATAACAATAACATGTATTCCCAAATGCGAAATATATACAAGCAAAAGAGGGAAATTTGAAAGGAAATTACTCATGAACACTGCTGCTATTTCTGACGTTGAACGCTCGTATTGAGGCAGGAACATAAGATTGAGAAAAACGTGTTGTACGACACAGTTTAGGATGAATAGACTTTCCATGTCTTGCATTTTCACTTCCAGCTTGTGCAAATCGCCACTTCTTCCACGTAGGTATTTTTGAAAATGTTTCCGTGCCTGCTGCAATCTATGTTCCTTCATGGAAGCAATAATCTGGTCTCACAGCATCTCTCTGCCCGGCGTTTAATTTTCTCAATCTTCTTTTCGTCTTCTTGGGTTAAAGAGTAAGCAAACACAGGGTTCCCGTATTCAATTAAACTTAGGACATTTTGTTTCATGTATGTCGTAAGAACCTTGTGAGGAGCACCACAATCGTGAAGCTTATACATCATGTACAGTGCTGAATTAGCTTTCTGAAGTCTGCGTCTAACGTGTGACTTCCATTTTAGGTCCACAGTAAGTACAAATCCAAGAAGTGTAGCTTCATCAACAGTTCGGATGCATGAATCTTGAATAACTGTACAGGGGAGCAACGTAGCGATTCGACCATGACTGCATGAACATTCAATTATCAGTTCATTGGTTTTATCGACATTGAGTATCAGCTTATCTTCTTCGCATTTACGTATAAGGTCATTAATTCTGTGTTAGTAACTTTGGAATTGCGACTTATCTTTAACCTCTGCTACTAAAATCTTATCGTTATTCGGTGGTTCCTGTGATACCCTCATATTATCGGTAAAAATGACAAAAAGCAAAGGAGATATAATTTCACCCTGTGGAACGCCCACATGAAGTGTAACTTTCATACTTCTTGCATCAGAGATAATTGTAACAATACATCGGTCACTAATAAAACCGATAATCCAATTTATTATCCAATATGGAATGCGTAAATCAATAAGTTTCTGGACCAATTTAATATGATGTATTGTATCAAAGGCGCTTGAAAAATCAAGCGACAATACCCACAGGGAAGAAGAATCGACAAAATCTAACTTTTCTAGCATAAAATGTATAATCTCTATAATAGCATCTGTTACCATAAGCATTACTATGGTCTGAGAAACGAGCGCAAAATTCGCTATAAATCATAAAAATATATATTTTAGAATCTCCGAATAATGTGATTCCTGAAGAATCAATTAGCATGGAAACCAGACATATCTTCCCACTAATAATCTACCCTTACATATTTAGTTTAGGTAAACTATTCTATATTTAAATTTTCAATATTTTTTAGGAATCCTTCAGTCTTCACAAGATGACATTTTGAGATTTTTCTTTTTGTAAATAATGTTTGAATATTTTATTTTATGATAGAATAAAAATTGTATTTTATACTAAATATATGTTTATATGCTTTCTAAAATTCAATTTAATTTTAAAAAAAGTTGAAGATATTTTGTCTTTCATATGGTACATATCAATTTAGAATAAACTTAAATATTTAAANNNNGTGAAGTACCGCGAGTTAAGGACTACAGTTTAAGTGTTTGACCAACTCATAAGTATAAAGTTAGATTCTCGGGCGCAACCAATGTGTTACCTATGCAAACGTTAAGGGCACTTGAGAAACAAGTTAATCAAAAAATTGAAAATATCCAAAAGCAGAGGGGGCTAAGTGGGTACGGAGGCCAAAAAATACCTACTATTGGTGAAATAAGGCTACCAGCAGTGATTGGAAAAACACGTATGCACACAAATGTGAAATTTTTTATTGTACCTACGGAAACAAAACCCATTCTTGGCCTTGAAACATCACTCAAAACAGAAAGCTACTTTTAAAGTACAATGATGTCCTCACTGGATATGGTTGTATTGATCAGATTTACGAAATACCTGTCATGCTACCCGATAGAAATTATCCCGAAACTCAATGAAAAGTTACAACTGGAGGAATCTGGAATAGTTTCTAAAGTAAATGAACCTACTATAGCTGGGTTGGAAGTATGGGGTGGTCGTAGAAAAAACCAACTGCGATTTAAGATTCACTTTTGATAATAAGACCCTAAATAAAGAAATTGTTAGAGAACATAACTATCCACTTTCAACCGCAATTCTATGAAAATTCTTTATAACAATAACATGTATTCCCAAATGCGAAATATATACAAGCAAAAGAGGGAAATTTGAAAGGAAATTACTCATGAACACTGCTGCTATTTCTGGCGTTGAACGCTCGTATTGAGGCAGGAACATAAGATTGAGAATAACGTGTTGTACGACACAGTTTAGGATGAATAGACTTTCCATGTCTTGCATTTTCACTTCCAGCTTGTGCAAATCGCCACTTCTTCCACGTAGGTATTTTTGAAAATGTTTCCGTGCCTGCTGCAATCTACGTTCCTTCATGGAAGCAATAATCTGGTCTCACAGCATCTCTCTGCCCGGCGTTTAATTTTCTCAATCTTCTCTTCGTCTTCTTGGGTTAAACAGTAAGCAAACACAGGGTTCCCGTATTCAATTAAACTTAGGACATTTTGTTTCATGTATGTCGTAAGAACCTTGTGAGGAGCACCACAATCGTGAAGCTTATACATCATGTACAGTGCTGAATTAGCTTTCTGAAGTCTGCGTCTAACGTGTGACTTCCATTTTAGGTCCCCAGTAAGTACAAATCCAAGAAGTGTAGCTTCATCAACAGTTCGGATGCATGAATCTTGAATAACTGTACAGGGGACCGACGTAGCCATTCGACCACGGCTGCACGAAAAAGCAATTATCAATTCTTTGGTTTTATCGACATTGAGTATCAGCTTATCTTCTTCGCATTTACGTACATTAATTGTGTGTTGGTAACTTTGGAGTTGCGACTTATCTTTAACCTCTGCTACTAAGTTCGTGTCGTCAGCATACTTCACTAAAATCTTATCGTTATTCGGTGATTCCTGTGATACCCTCATATCATCGGTAAAAATGACAAAGAGCAAGAGGGAGATATAACTTCACCCTGTGGAACGCCCACATGAAGTGTAACTTTCATACTTCTTGCATCAGAGATAATTGTGACAATACATCGGTCACTAATAAAACCAATAATCCAAATTATTATCCAATATGGAATGCGTAAATCAATAAGTTTCTGGCCCAATTTATTATGATGTATTGTATCAAAGGCGGTTGAAAAATTAAGTAACAGTACCCGCAGGGAAGAAGAATCGACGAAATCTAACTTCTCTAGCATAAATAAAATATAATAGCATCCGTCGTTGAAAATCCCTTGCGATATGCGGATTGAAAGCCATCCAACCTGATTTCTTGCAGTAAATAGTGCTTCATTATCTTTGGACACGCTTTGCCTGCAAAAGACGTAACAATGATTGGCCTGAGATCTTTTATTTTCGTAGGCTTAGAAATTTGCATTAGCGGCTGTATTATGCCCTCCTTCCAAGGGTACTCGCCCCTATCAATTGCTCTTTGAAAAATAACCTGATATGGTGTAGCTAACTCTCTGGCGAAAAGTGCGTGCCGTAAGTCCCGATGGGTCTACCGCTTTGCTCTTTGAAACATGTTTCAACGCCTGTGTTACTTCTTGAATATGCAACACTGGGGCTGGTTTTCATGCTTCGGAGAAAGGAATAGGCGATGTGAGTAACCGCAGGTTTCCATAAGCCTTAGTATGGTCTGAGAAACGAGCGCAAAATTCGTTATAACTTTCTGGTATTGCCTGGGAAGTTTTGCCTAGCATTTCTGGTATATTATCGGTAATGAGAGACGATTTATCCTTTCCTGAAATAGACGCTATACATTTCTGCGTAGCACTCTGTACCGAGGGAGGAAGAATTTTGAAATATTCGATCAATGTATTCCTTATGCGCTTTTCTTATAAGGTTCGTCACATGCCTAGTATGCACTCTAATGTCATATCGAGTAGCCTTATCATTCTGAGCAAATTTATCTCTACACTTGATGGCACTACGTACTTCTCTGTTAAACCACGGTTTGTTCCTTTTTACTTCAATGCGTTTTTCTGGAAACGCCAAATCATATGAGAACTTGTGATACGCGGACGCTAATTCTTCCAGTTCACTTGCAGTGGTCGTGCTGTCAATAAAAACCGACCAATCAGTGGTCTCCATAATGTGTAGGAAATGGTCCTCACTATTATCGGTTGTGATCCTAATCGTTCGGTATTCAAGGGTTCTTTGTGCCTTAGCTAAATATATCGGTTCGACCATAATCATGCGGTGAACAGAACTTCCAAGAGGAGCTAATGGATGACATTTATAACTATCAACCTAACTAATTTGTGAAAAAGAGGTCCAAATACGCGTCATCTTTTGTAGGAAAATCTTTAATGGAAAGCATTACTTCAAAATGGTAGACCTCTTCAATTGTTACAGGCACATATCGCTATCAAAATCTTCAGCAAGATTATGCACGTTCAATATACTATTCGGTAGGTACCACTGGAATAGAATCGCTACATCTACGAAAGAAGAACATATGTCAACATGTTACATGAAGTGGATATTCATGACGATTTAATAATGGGACAATACCAAGTGTATATTCCGAAATCATGTAGAAGACAGCTTCTCAACCAAATGAACGGATCACATTTGGTTATAAACAAAACAAAGCCATATGCACGACAGTTCTTCTTTTGGCCAAAATGTCAGAAGACATTGAAAATCATATAACAAAATGCACAGTTTGTAAAATGAACCAATCAGCAAATATAAAAGAGCCAATCATATATCATGAACGTCCATGAGTGCAATTTTACAAAATAGCTGTAGATGTCGCCGAAGCTGAATCAAAGAACTTTTTTATTTACGTAGACTTCTATTTACAATGTTACAGACTTGCATTGAAAACAGCATTAGCAGTTACCGAGAAGATTAAAGAGATGTCACAACATGGGATACCTAATGAAATCGTTGCAGATAATAATCCATTTGGGTCTGCGGAGTTTAAACAATTTACACGGAAATACGGAAATAAGCTGACTCTGTGTTGTCCACGCTACCCACAGTCTAATGGCATGGCAGAGCGCGCTGTAAGAACATGTATATCAATGTATAAAAAAGGTTCTGATTATAGATTTTCAATACTACATTACAATAATACACGGCTTAGTTTTAGCCAATTCTCGCCTGTTCAACTGTTTTTTAGTCGTATCTTAAGAA
Source organism: Hofstenia miamia (assembly GCA_900660155.1). NCBI lineage: Eukaryota > Metazoa > Xenacoelomorpha > Acoela > Hofsteniidae > Hofstenia > Hofstenia miamia. The sequence goes on from CABFPE010000473.1 coordinate 474,026, forward strand.
CCAGCGACATTATACCCAAAAAGTTGTTAAAACCAAAGATGATATCCCAGAAGAAGTTTATGGAAGACGAACAAAGATACAAAGAAAGTCAAAAGAAGCATTATGATCGTTCTGCAAAGGATTTATCTAAGCTTGGAAAAGGAGCCACGGTACGCGTCACTAATCTTAGTGATGTGACTGGAGATAGTCGGAATCCATCCTGCACCAAGATCTTTTCTGCTAAATGTAGGATCAGAAATTATAAGAAGAAACCGACGTCACCTCATACCACTAAGTTCAAAAGGAAGGAATATCTGTGATTGGAGAGACTTTGAAATACCGCTACCGTTGCCAGATGAGGAAAACTCTAATGAAATTATATCACAAAATACTTGATCAAAGAGGCCAACTAGGAATAGACGGATGCCTAGTCAACTCGAACCAAAGATTTGCCTGATCGATCTGAAAAGGAGAGATGTGCCATACAGATGGTAAACACCATGATTAGATGTGCTGTCGGGGACGCGTTGTGTGAGGATGTGGTCTCCTCTACCAATTGTAGTTTTGCATAGACATTTGTAACATAATGTTAACACAATAAATAATTTTATTATTCTAATTACGTTCTTTACGGGACTTTGTTTGGGTCTTTTGCCTAAACATTTTCTAAAAGCCTAAATTTAATATAGCTAATTTAATTTTTTGTGCTGCTGCAGTCGCTAGTTAGAATAGTGTCTTTTATTTTCTAATATTGCACCCTTCATGTCCAATTACTCAATAGTCAATGACAGTGCTATATTGGATTCGTGCGCAGATTTTTTATCAAGATTTCTCGAGTCCTATAACTAACAGATCAGTATTCCTAACGACAAATTATTTTAAACTAGAGTTTAACGAAAATAATGCCTTTTAAAATCTCTTATATCTTTGTAGTTAATAATTATTTTTAGTGTTTATCTATTAGTAACTATTTTGTAACTATAGTTGCTAAACGTTTTCTTTCCCATTTTCTGAATTAAGATCAGAAATGTGGGATTCTTTGCAAAACTAATAAATGTTTGACATAACAGGGCCCTAACGTCAACTTAGTACGTAAAGACACAATTTCTATTTTGTTTCAACGCACCGAAAAAGTATGAAACTTATTTGCAAACTAAGGGCGTATATTAAATATAATTGGAGACATTTTTGTTGATTGTGAATGTTACAATGCTCTGAATATGGGAATATAGGAAATCATTTTTCCAATTACTTTCAGTTTTTATGCTCGAAATGTTTTAATTTCTTTTCGTGTTTAGATTTGTTGGTACAATGTACTTAGCTGAAGCTCTTTTGCAAATGGATCAAATTCCTGAGGCCATTCAATTACTTTCCCCCGACCGCTTTACAGATCTCTCTGTTGGCAACACTAGTCATGATGGTAAGAAAATTTCCCATCTCATAATAGACCAAAACTTCGTGACTGTTAGTTTATTTTTCATCATTCATTAAAACTTTCTTGTAGCTTTATTTTCCTATCTATAAAAATTATGAATTTGATATTATTAGATTTTTTTACTACTTTTTTCCTTTACGCATTTGTACACGTGGTTGACCTTTAATTTTAGATAAGCATGATCGCACTGAGAGCCCATCCCTCGATGCTGATCAACGTAAGTGATGAATTTCCACTATTTTGATTTTGGTGGTTTCTGTTTTAGGCCAGTCAATGCACGAATGTTATCCGCCTTCTTTGAATGCTGCACGCCAAATAGTTTTTGCAAACCTAGCTTATGCACATGCTATACGAGCCGAGTTTGAAAAGGCCCGTAAGTGCCTTTTCCATGTTTCCACAATTCTTCCCACAGAAGTTCCTCTCCAAGTAGTCATGTTGGCAGTTTACATCGAACTTAAATGCGGTAGAATTTTTCATTTCTTATTGAATAATTTAATTAATGACATGTTATAATTAAATATTTATTACACCTTTTATTTTTATTGTAGGCAAATATATTTGCAACAATTTTTTGTATGAATTTGATTTTTGCCTTTCAACAATTTGAATGAAGAAAACTCAAGAAATCGTAATGATTTTTATTTCTCCTCGTTGAGGTGTTTTATCAATGTAGGATTTCTTCGCACGGGTGGCGGGAAGCATGACTTGCATTCGGTAATAGACGCCCTGGGGATTCCGTTTTGGCATATGACAAAAAATTATCGAGCTCATTCGCCACCTGAGGTATTTTTACAAAATTGGCCCAAATTCACGTAAAATTGTATTTTCTGGACACAGAACAGGCTGTAAACTTACTTTATAAATGCTTTACTTTGTGAAAAAAAAGAAGACCTATTACTTAAAGTATCAGGTGCTTGATAGCAATTCAAAAAAACATTTTCTAGGCATGATACATGCCTACTTGTATGAATTTACTACTTAAAATAGAGATAGTTGAAGCACAAGCATAAAAGGTAGGCTTAACAAGAATAAAATGTGTTTGCTTTGAACAAACACTAAGCATAGATCACTAAATATTACAGTCAAACGTGGCGTCCATTATAGCGCAGCACAGTTTTGTACAGATTTGCTTCATAATTTTTGTTGTGAAAGTCCACTTTTCCCGTAGACTGCCACAGTTCTTGAAAGTCTCTGTGGACGCTTTCGGATTCTTGTTCGGAGAACTTCCCCAAACTTGTTTTCTGAAATCTGCAGGTTTTAATACATGTCACAATAATACATGCACGAAGGGTGTGACTGTAATATCCAATGCAAGGTAATTGTTTTTGAAATTGGATATTCTTTTTCCAAAATCTTCTTATAGTTTGGTTCAAAAAAATGAGACTCGCAAAGTCATCTATTCTAAGCAGGCTACATTATATAAATTAACAAACATCATATCAAATGATAGATAATTGAAATGTGTACATCTCATAACCCAAAAACTTATACAATATCGTCGCAAGTAGCAATGCAGCGAGAAAATCTATCACCGATAGAGTCCATTAAATTTTTCTTCAAATCGAAAGAAATTTGTTGCTCCTATTCCAGAATGTATTGCTTAACTCAGCAATGTTTTTGGGTTTTTTTTCTCCACGTCATCCTTGAGGATGCTCCAGATATTTTCAATTGGAGAAAGGTCTGGCGAGTTTGCAGGCCACTGCAAAAACTGAATAGTTTGCTCTTCAAAAAAATTTTTGGTCTAACGAAAGGTATGACATCTTGTTGGAGTATCCAACCACCAGGATATAGGCCATTAGCAAATGCAATAAACTCTCCTATAATTTCAATTTATTTTTCGCTATTCATTGTCCCAAATTCACAGATTTTGAGGTAAAACCCTCTGTAACTGAGAGCGCCCAAAATCATAATTTTCGGTCTGAACTTTGGGCTAGGGTTTACAGCATGTTTTGAATTGCAAGACCAATGAAGAACCCGGTTTTTGAATAGCTGGAAAACTGACTCGTCTGTGATAAATATGGTGTCAAAGAATGCATCCAGTAACCAGGTTTGGCAAATGTAAACTCTGGCTATTTTTTGTTTTCGGGTCAGGTTTGGCACATTTTTTGCTTTTTTCTTTGTGATTCCAGAATATTTTAGCGCCCTACAGAGCGTAGACTTCGAAACTTGCTTCCCCTGGCTTGTTGAAAGCGCTGAGTTATTTGCAAACTTGATTTTAAGGGTTTACACAATGCAGTTTTAACTTGACCTTTCCGGTCACTTCCTTTTAAAATTCACGGTCTTCTACTTCCTTTCTTTCTGTCGAATTGCCTTTTTCGAGAATCTTGATATTCCTGTAGAAATTCACCTTTGACATTTTAACCAGCTTGCGTAAACTTGCCCGGTCTTTGGTGCCATTGTTGTATAGAGGATGAAGTAAATCTTGTTGCTCTTGAACTCATTTTCATAAATGTTTGTTTGAAAGACTTGCTAGGACCAGATGTTGTTAACAGGTATTTAATTAGTGAAATTATTTGTGCTGGCATTGCAGTTTGATGTCCAAAAACAGTTCAGTTCCTATTGACAACGCACCTTATGCCAAAAAAAATTCAAAATTCGGTGGAGTCTCATTTTTTTGAACCAAACTATACAACTCCATACCGAAGCATGCAAGTCGCACATCGTTGAAAGTGCTGAATGCAAAGATGAAAGGAATGAGTTCTGGCACAATTTTCGCCGTCACTAACTGGTATAGAACATCCAGATGTGTAAGCAGTTTCTTGCACATATTCCCGTTGAAATAATTGGAGTGAAATTGTGGCCTCGTTATTCCAAGCTCCTGGATCCACCGGCATGCAACAAGCTTTATAATAACAGACCTTTCCATTTTTTGAATAACTTGTTAATTATGCTTAACAGCATATGCAATTCTGGTCGCGTTATATGGCGAATGAAATTGTCATTGTCTACAGCACAAATAGGAGGTTGGTTTACGCAGCTTTTGAAATTTTTTGCTTATGCATTTTTGATTAATCGAAAAACAGCAGCGTGTTTCTTTGCTTCACCGATTGTTCATAAAGGATATTTGCCGTTGAAGTGGAGAATTCGGTTTTGGGGCACTCCTATTTTTTGTCTACTGCAGCTGGTCTGGGCTTGTTTTAGGTAAACTATGGTTATACGCAGCAATCATTTCCATTCTTAATTCTAATTTTTTTTAATGGTTTTGATCTGTTAACGATTGTTCCAATTTTATAGGATATCGATATGCGGAGGAAATATTAAACATTTCGTTGAAATATTCCCAATAATGTAAAAAGAATTATTTTAACATTAAACTACCACCCTTGGGTTTGGCGGGTCTGCTTACACAAAAAGAATCGCTTAAGGTTGTTCCCATAGACTTTCAACTTTCTGATTACCTGAACATGAGATATGGAGAGAATTTTAAACTGTTAAATAAGTTGAATTTTCAATGAAAAATGCGACACCTTTCAAGTACTTCAGGTACACAATACACTTTAGTACAAATTTTCAACATTACGTTCGAGCAAGTTCAACAGTAGATGTGTCTATAGCTCACTATTTTTAAATGTCATAATAGGTTTGGAGCAAATTTCTGAAAATGTAGAAAAGGGGTTGCCTTTTAAAATGATAGAAGCAGTTTAAGGTTAAATTAAAATTGTTTATTAAATGGTTTTAACTTTTTCATTGGTGTTTTGGTTTAAACTGCTAATTGATTTTGTTTTGGTGTTTAATTTATCTTTTGTTTAGGTAACACTAACCTTGGCATACAGATTCTCCGGAGAAGACAGATACCGAAATATGTGACAAAATGACTAAATTTTTCTGATCCTATACATTTATTTAATGTTTTTGTTCTTTAATTTTGTGCAAAATATAAAAACTTTAAGTTACGTATTTAATTTTCATATAAAACTTCATCTTCACACTATTTTTTTTCAATACAAATGTATGAACTGAACAACCTACTCCCATCCGTTGACGGGATTTCGAACGAAAATTAAGGAGTTTCCAAAATAATAGAAAGAGGAACTTAAATTATATGATTTCAAATACTATTTTATAATTATAATTTAGAAAAATGATGATACTTACAAAAATCATAATGGAAATTGACATATTGCATGTGGACAGATTAATAGTTTTTTTCTCGATATGAAAGGAAACAAGGCTGTCTATAGAATATTATAATAATATTTTAATCATTAATATTTAAATGCTGGCCATATTTATAGAGAATTATACGCACTCACCATATTTAAAAAGAGAATTTATATATTCCCGAGAAAAAAGCATTATGAAATACTTTTTACTCAATATCGGGATTTCTCCTAACCCGACAGCATGTGTGTCGGGATATCTATGAAAAAATCGGGATGCTCCGGACGAATTCAAGATAGTTGAATAGTGTGTGTGTGTGTACATTCAAGAACATATTCAGCCATCTAAATTACAATTTTAATATATTAAAAACAAATCGAATTATCAGAAACTAATTGAATACATTCTATAAGTGATTGCAATCTAAATTACAATTTTAATATATTAAAAACAAATCGAATTATTAGAAAATAATCGAATCATTTTTATAGTCATTGCAACCGAATCTAGACTCTAAAAAGCTTGATTATAGACATTTATTACTTAATTTTAAAATTGAAAGGCCGGTTCAAATATTTATCAATATAATAGTAAAAGTATGAACATCTTAAAATCAAATTCATTAAAAGCTTTCAATATTTTGTTTAATGTTCAGATAAATTATCAGGAATTCAAATCAATTATATGCATTTCTCAACATTGGCTTTAGTTGATTAATGTTTAAAGTCCAGTTTTTACTTACTAAATTAGATATGCTAAGTTTTTTTAACTTGATAGCCCATGGTGTAATAACTGAATATGTGGTTTTTAAAAATGAGTGTTTTCAAGCATTAGAGAATCAAAAGAGTAAAGAATTAACCAGACTGCTGCTTAAGTTTTAAGAATAATAGAATTCTGTATTATAAATATAAATATTCACAATTTAATGACGGTTTTAGTTAGTTTTGGTATGGCAGTAAAATTACAAATATTTTAAAAATTTAGAAAAAATCAATTTCATTTTCAAACTTTCTAAATATGAATTCCTTCAAAAAATTTGCACCCAACTGCAAATATCTAAACAATTTTGCAACATTAATAAAAGGGTTTTTGCATACGCAATCGCTGAGTTTTCGTTAAAATTGTGCATTAAATATTACGTACATACATTTTTATAGAGTATCTGTTTGTTTTATAGATTTGCTGAAGAGAATGATTGCGACGAAATTTTATATAACAAAGTATGTTGTTGGTGTTTCTAATTCTTCAACTTGAACTTTTTAAGAGAATCATTAACATCTACCCAAAATCAATTTTGCAACTAAATATCGTATAAATGGTTTGGTAGGGTTTCGAACAATTTCATTGGAAATTTAAAGTTTTTGTTATATTGTTGTTTTTAAAACCTGTTGGGAAACTTTTTGTAACATTAATTAGAAATGCTTATGCTTCACTTTACAGGCTGTAAAAAAGTAGATGCTACAGAAATAAACGTTGTCAATATTTTTGAATACGTTTTTTCAATGACAACACTTAAATTATCTGTGGCAAAATCATTGTTTACAATGCTGTAGTTTCTTTTAACTTTTTGTTGAAACATTCACGTTCATAACATATACAGTGATTATAGTATACGTTTGTCAAGTGCATTGCAAAAAATGTTGCCTTCCAAGACAGTTTATTTATATATCTGATCCAATTATTTTTTTCAAATATTTTTATACTAAAGTAGTTTAAAAATTTATAATTTTTTTAAATACTAATTATTACAAAGTTATCAACAAATTTACAACACTAGCATTGCAATTTTTCAAAATGAAAAAATTTGTGGCGAATATTCTCCTACAAGCATTGTATCATGACTTTCTTCGTTTTTATCTAAATGACAATTTAACGTTTTTATTGCACTGTTAACTGTCATGTTGTATTACATAAATTCTTACGTCAATCTGTTAATAACCTTGAACACATTTCCAAGTGAATAAAATATATATATGGAATAAAAATGCCATTAATCATATGCTCTAACTAAATTTCACATTTTCAATCGATTAATCCAAATTCTTCTTTATTTGTCGAATTAATACATTATTAATTTAAGTACAAAAATAATGCAAGTTTCCAAGAATAATTTAGATGTAACTTTCTTTTTACTGAAAGTTAGTAATATGAGTATTTCAATCTCGGTTTGTGCTCATTTTCTATTAACAGTTGATCGATGTTATTGATTGATTTTGAAATACGATGTTGATTTTGTAACGATCTTTTAAAATCATTATCAGGATATATATCGCTGTTGGGAGGTTTTGACCTGAGAATGCTATTAGAATCTAATTTCAAATAGTCTAGTGTTCTTTGTCTAATATTTTTTCGTTGTTTTTGATAAAATTCTGGGTTGAAGGTATTTGTTGAAATAGGGGGTTTTACAATGGGTTTTGGTATGACCTCGTGTTGTATATTATCTTGGAATCTTCTTGGTAATGTATAAGAACTCGTAGAATGACAAGATGGACATTTCTGTATAGTCATCATGGATTCAGAGTCATATCTTCGAAGTCTAAAATTATCAATCGAACTTGAAAAAGATGATACAGAATTTTTATCCCAATTATCTGACTCCACTAAATAATCTTTTTTATAATCTGTTGATGGTCTTGATATTGGTTGCCTTATGTAGCTTCTTGTTGTAGTATCACTTACACAAATTGGTTCGACACGTTCTATTGGTCTAAACGTGCTTGAGTTGTTATCTTTATCAAAGTTCATAGAGCCGTGCCACGACCTACGATCCTTTACAAAATCCTTTTTCCTGTTGAAATTTTGTCTTCGAATAACTGGATTATATTGAGAACCAGAATCACTTATGTCTGCATTATTCAATGGAGTATACGAATCTACACGATGAAGTGAAGGATTTTCAATTGTATCCAGAAATTTCAAAGCTTCTAAATTTTCATTCATTGTTTTTTCAAAGGCCTTTTCTGCTTCTTTTACTTTGCTATCGTTAGGTATATTCCTGAAATAATATATATTCTTGGGGCTAGGTGATTCTGTTGAATCAGCCATATTACCCATACTGTTCAAATTGTTGTTAGTTGAAGATTCCCGAATAATTTCTTGTTGAGGAAAATTGCTCGAAGTTGTGGGAGACCTAGGTGTAGCGTCATCAACATTTATTTGGCTTGGAGAGGTCGGTGGAGATAGAGAAGGTTGTTGAGTGGAACTTTCATTGGTGAGATTAACATTAATATTCATTACAACAGGACGTTGTGGATCTTCAATAATTTTCATTGGTTTGTAATATGTTGAATCACTATCCTTTGATTTATTAGATTTATTTCCTCCAGAATCTGACTTTCTTCCAATAACCACTGGGACCCTCTTGTCGTTGAGAAATAAAATTTTTCTGTACACTCGTGAAGACCCAGAGTGCAAACTGTCTGTTGAATTTCGAACTTCCTTAGGAGCTTCGATTTTTTCATTGTTTTCCTCAATTGGCGTACTGCGTTTGTTAGGGTGATCGGGCATCTGCAGTTCTAAACATAATTTTAGTATATTTATAGAATATGCTTTTAGTGCTTTGCTACTATAAATTTATAGCTTTAGGCAAGTGCTCAAATGCATTTAGTTTTAGACAAATCCCTTAAAGCAAAACCTCATTAAATATTAGAAGTACTCTATCGCTAAAACAAACAACACCATCGGATGAAATTTTATTGTTTTTACAACATAATGGCACTAATAGTAATTAATTTTCGTGCATTATTTTATTTCGTTTTATGGAATTTCATATAACATTTCCATCATGGACTATGAAATCTATGTATTTACAAGGAAAAGTTGAAAAGTTCTTGTCTCAAATATATACAAATACCGGACTGTAAGAATATATATTTTGCAACATAATATTCAAAATAAAATGTTTATTAGCTCTCGAATTAAGATTTTTCTTAAAAAAACTTTTGTATTTTATCTTGTACATATGCACATAGTTTATTAGAAAATGAGAATAAATATAATTTCCCGCTGCTTATTAATTTTTAATTAATATTTGAGGAAATCAATTATCGTCAAAAATATTTTTTATGATTTTTGACCAGAGGTGTGCAACATTATTTGCAAGAGGGTCACCTAAGAAATTTTTAGTATACATTTAGGGACAGGTTGGCCCCTGTTTTGTTGCTCAGTCACAATAAACACGCATGTCACCATATATGCACACAAACAAAAATGCATTTAAATTTAAAAATGGAAATATGATTGATTATTAATTTGGTTTCTTGGTATTACTTCTCAAACACGATAATAGTGGCAAAAGCATTTTTAAAATTTTGCTAGAATTCTTACGAGGGCCGAATGGTTCCCCGCGCGTCGTTTTTTTTTAAGATAAGATAATCTATATTCATTTGAATTTTTTTACAATATTTTACTGATATTTCAAATGAATAGCGTCATTAACTACTATATTGCACATTCCAGTTCTAGACATATGCAGTCTAGCCCATCTTAATAATGTATTAAAAGTTTCTTTTGATTTTTAAGTGCGAGGTCAAAGCTCGATTACTTTCAAAATGAAATTTATATTTCTTGGTTTTAAGCTATGTGTAAAAATTTTTAATGCATCGACTACAGAAAACACATTTTTTGTGATGCAGTGATATACAGTGCTATATTAAGTTCGGAAAACTATCACTTCATAATTGGTGCTCATATGTAAATTGAATACCTGCAATTTCGTCTTTATTGTTGCCTTCTGTATCCACAGAAATGCTTACAGGAGTTTTATGATCCGGTTCCTTGGTGCTTACAGTTATGTTTGATAGAACAGTGTTAATTTTACTCATGTCAAACTTTTTAAAATTGTACTTCGTTCTTGATCCGGGAGCCCTTTCAGAAGAGGTTTTTCGCATAACTTTTTCCAGCGGATTCCCTTCACCCACTCTTTCAATTAACATTTACATAGAGCAGCTTGTGTTCTTTTACGATAGCGGTGTTTCTATCGTGATAGCTTTGCCAATTTGAGTGCACTCCAGAAATGTAATGACACTCAATGCTCTAAAGCGCTGTTCACTAATTAAATGACTTAGAAATGAATATTAAATAATTGTACCAGGCAGATATAACTTCACTGCAATAGATACTAATAAAAAATTTATGATTAGTTCTGCAGTTTCATAGTCTGTTAATTTTTATGGCATTTAAAATGTGGAGTGAAATAATTAAGCACTTATTTTATGCTTTATGCAAATTCAATGCCATTTTAACAAATGCTTTAAGTCATTTAAGTTACATCGAGCAATAAGGAATATATATTTTGCAACATAATATTCAAAATAAAATGTTTATTAGCTCTCGAATTAAGATTTTTCTTAAAAAAGCTTTTGTATCTTATCTTGTACATATGCACATAGTTTATTAGAAAATGAGAATAAATATAATTTCCCGCTGCTTATTAATTTTTCTTTTATGATTAGTTCTGCAGTTTCATAGTCTGTTAATTTTTATGGCATTTAAAATGTGGAGTGAAATAATTAAGCACTTATTTTATGCTTTATGCAAATTCAATGCCATTTTAACAAATGCTTTAAGTCATTTAAGTTACATCGAGCAATAAAATTAGTTGTAATGACTTACATTCAGACTTTTTAGCCCTTTTGTATAATTGTATTCATCTTTTTAGAAATTAACCATAATATTTGAATATATCAAAGTCTTATTTCAAATCACTATTCATTTTTGATCAAAGATTAGTCTTGCTTTGTAACTTTGACATATTTATATTAAGCATTAAGGTAACATCATTTTTCTATCAAAATATTCCCTATTTGCCTTAGAAGTTTCACCTACCTGCTATTATTTGAGCAAATACTTATATACAAGATAAAACTTACATTGCTAGTCGTTAATATAATTAATTAAGCCCAGGCAACAAGGGTTTTTATGGTGCGATAATTTTTGAAATTGCACTTTAACTCTGTAAAAATGTTTGGTTTTATGTTGAAAAATAAATTCTTTAGCCGATAGATCCGAATTGGGTAGATGTGTATGAAGTAAGTCTCTGTTATGTAGATACAGCAAGTAGGGGGTAAATGTACTTTTATATAGAAAAATACTACAACAAATTTATGAAAAAGTTGGTTGTTTATTATTTTGTTACAAAAGCAAGTAAGTTTGCTTAATATAGTAGAATATCCTGAGAATTCTTTGGAAATCTGAAATTTAGAGTCAAGCAAATTTTATTGCTATAATAAACAAACAAACAAATACTACAAACTACTATACATGTATATTTACAAAATTAAAAATATGAACACTTACTTAAAGGGCGTAAATTTCAAATGTTAAATGAAATCTGTCCATGGGCTTAGTTTGTTTGATATTCCTAAAAGTGATTGTTTGGATAATAAAATTTTTTTAATTATTCTTCTAAAATGTTTATAATTTTGTTCCTGTTTTATTTCGAGATTTAAGTCATTCCATAATCTAGAAGCTTTAAATGAAAATGAATCTGGACGATTAATACTACTATATGCAAATTGTGGTTTCTATCACTGGTTTTGATATAATTGCTTAAAAAGTGCGTAGATTTTGAATTGTGTACATACTTGTGTATCATACAAAGAGTTTGATATTCGATAAAGTACAATGGTGCAAGAACATTGCCACCTTTTATAAAAGTGCTCACTGATTTATGCTTATCAATATAGTTCAGAGTTCTTATTGCCCAATTGAATATTTTTGCTAGTGATGATCGATTATTTGATGTGATATTTTGGAATAAAAAACAACAATAGTTAAAGTTACTTAGCACAAAAGAGTTAAGCATTTGTGATTGAAAGGACTGCCCTACATTGCGCAAATGATATAAATATTTAATACCAGAGGCCATTTTCCTACATTTTGATGAAAAAAATTCAGTAAAACGTAAATCTCTATCAATTACTACACCAAGATAATTAATAGAATTGCTTTGCTTAATTTCATTATCTCCTACTTTAATTTTGATATTAGAATTTTTTTGGTATTGCTTTAGTGTGAAAATAATAAATTGTGTTTTATCAGGATTAACTTTTAACTTGTTTCTATTAAAATACCTAATAAGATTTTCAATATCTTTTGTTAAAAGCTTGGTTGCGTCATATGGATTTTTTGCTTCTCTTAATATACATGTATCATCCGCATATTGATAGATCGTTCCGTTTTTTAAAGTATTCGATATATCATTGACATACAGTGCGAATAAAACGGGCCCTAATACTGTTCCTTGAGGAACACCTAGATTAGTAGTAATATAATCAGAATAAGTGTTGTTAATTTTTACCCGTTGTCTTCGGTTACTTAAGAAATTCATAATGAGATTTTTGGCACTTTCACTGAAACCTTGATTTTCTAATTTGCTTTCTAAAATATTAAAATTCATTGAATTAAAAGCTTTACTAAGATCCAATAAGGCAATAGATGTCGACAAATTGTTATTCAGATTTGATTTAATTTTTTCTGTAATAGATAATATTCCGTTGGTTGTACTATACTTAGGCCTAAATCCAAATTGGTTATCTGATAGAATACTATTGTCATTGAGAAAAGCGTAAATTTGCTTAGCTAAGAGCTTCTCAAAGATTTTAGCAAAGGGATGTGTAATACTGATGGGTCGATAATTGTTTGGGTTGGAAGGATCTCCTTTTTTATAAACAGGTGAGATATCAGAATTTTTTAAGATAACAGGAAAGTTATTCTCGATAATGCATTGATTAAATGCTACAAGAAGATATTGTCCAAAAATGCCAAAATAATTTTTAATTACCCAGTATGGCAAATGGCTAGAGCCACACGATTTAGTACTATCAATATTTTTTACCGCTTGTTTCAAATCATAGTATGATATTAAGCTAAAAGTAAATTCAGAATTTACATTTTTCACATTTTTTATCGGTTGGCTATTGTTAGTTTGACGCTCAAATTTAAATTTACCCATTTTTTCAAAAGTTTTGTTGAAAATAATTGCAATATCTTTTTTATTCTTATATATCTTATTATCGTACTTAATTTCTTCAACGTTTACAGATAAACCTTTAGTTTTTCCAATACTTTTATTCAAAAAATTCCATTCTGGCTAGATTTATCCAGCTGTTTGAAGTATAGTCTAGTCTTAGACTCAAAAGCCGATTTGCGGTATTTTGTGATTAATTTCTTGGCGTTATCATAGTTTGTCCAATTAATCTTAATTGGGTCGGATTTTGCAATCTCAAACAGCCGATTCTTGATGGCGACATGCCGCTTAATTAAGTCGGAGTCACGCGGTTGATTAACCGCAGGGCCTGATTTGGTGTTAATTACCTGGATTTTTACCGGGGCTACGCGATTTAATGCATGAGTGATTTCAGAAATTATGAATTTAAGCATGGTTTCGCCGTTATTGAATGTATAGATGCGTTCGAACGGAATGTTCTTCAGCAAACTTATGAAAATATTTTCATTAAATTTACAAAAGTTTCTTGAATATATTATTTTTTTCTTATTCGAATTTATCTTGTAATTACTAATGTAGACGCAAACATTATGATCACTGAATGATTCAAATATAAAACTTCGATATTTATTAGAACTATCAGTTATAAAATAGTCAAGTAGATTGGAATGCCTAGTCGAAATGGTATTATTAACTAGTTTTAAATCGAAAATATTGCAAATGCGATCAATCCTTGCGGATTCAGAATAATTGAAGTAATTAATATTGAAATCACCGAAGATGTTAATAAATTTATTCTCCAGAATAGCACTGTCTATTTCATCAATTTTGTGATTGCAAAATTCAGATGAAAAATTCTTGTTTGGATTATAGCAAACATTTAGTAATTCATTACTACATGAGTTCGATACTTGTTTAATTTCAATCCATAGTGTCTCAAAAAACTGATGATCTGATTCTAAGTCTTCTCTACGTTTTGCTTTTAGGAATTTTGGAATTAAGATAATCAAACCACCGCCTCTTTTTGACATATTTTTTAAGTATAAGTTAAAATAATTGCAGTTTGATTATATAGAGCTTCTATGTTATCAGAGTCATTTAACCAGGTTTCCGTAATTAGATATATTGCGTTATTTCCTACTAAATTTACAGGATTTAGAAATTCTGTGCGGTGTGCACTTAAACTTCTAGCATTTAGGTACAAAAATTTTAGGTTTTGATTGTAGTTAGCTAAAGCATCGCTAATTTTATCTTGATTGAAAATAGGTCCAGGATTTGTTTACACATCTCCTGATAAAATCAATTTGAATGTAACTAACACTCGTAGATGATCCAATATTAAATTGTAGATTTTGATTGCGTAATAATTAGAATACACTCTAGTAATTCTAGACTTTTGGTATTTCAAGGATTTTAGGGATTCATGGAATGATATATTGAGTTGCCCTTTAAGTAAATTGACAATAATTTGGAAAAATATAAAATAATAACAAAAGTACCTGAACATTAAAAAGTTTGTGGTTGAGATGCTGAGTGAAGAGCAGGTGTAGGTAACAGAGGAGGGCGACGTGTTGAGGCAGAGACAGCTTGAGAATATGTTATGGTTGCCTTACGGAACGATTGGTGTACATATAGCCGAGTAGAAAGAGAATTTTGAAGTATGTGGGTCATGCAGGATACACCAGAGCGAGAGAGATGAATTCCATCGCGAGCCAGTAGATCAGAGTTTACGATGCGAGGTGAAAGAAGAAATCTGTTGAAGACAGGAATTACTGAGATAACGATGTTGCTTGCAGATAGACTCTTGATGATTTCATTGAACTGCTTGATGACGTGATTTCTTCGAAGATTGGAGTCGTGACATACAGGCGTGATTTCAAGAAAGTGGATATATCGTGGCGTGAACTTATGATAGATTTGATCGATGAGAACCTTTAACTTTGCCTTGAAGATTTCGGTGTTGGAGGTGTTTAGAGCATCAATGAGACCAGTGTTGATGACGATGGAGTTTATATGTCTTTTAGGATATTTATAGAAATAAAAAATTCTAACGAACGTAGATTACCTTTGATGAGGCTTAGCCTTCATCAGGAAAAACGATTGATGTTCCCTGATACTTTTGAAAATATTGAATATGAAAAATTGTGCCTTATCTTAAATTTGTTTTTAAAAAAATTAAAAAATTGTGAAATGAATCCAGAGAGTGTGTTACTCAAATAGTTAATTTTTTTTAGAATTTAATGCAAAGCATGACTTTCCAATTATAAATGATTTCACCAGCAGAAATAATTCTAATTGCGGTTTGAAAAATTTGAAATGTTCAGTGTGTCTATTTTCTCTAAGAACGCTATACCAAATACGAATTGCTGCACCAAAACGAAATTTTCTATTATCTTTTTCCTAAAACTAGTGAAACTATATGATTATATCGGTATTCAACATGTTATATAGATTAATTTCCTTGTTAATTTAATGACAATATATATGCTTAAAATTTTTAATTTAAAATGTAGACAAAATACGAATACTTTTTGTCACATTAATGTCCCACTTCAACTCAGCACTCAAGTTCTTTTATATTGGCAAGTATAAGTCTGGCAAAATCAAAATATTTTAATTAATAATAAACATTAGGGACGAAGTGATCTAAATTCAATACGTTAACAACACCGTAAACCAAATCGTTAACTTACACTCAAAATAAATTCGCTAAAGATGAAGTTTACGTTAAAAGCGCGTTTTTTCCGCAAATGTTATTACAAATAACTCTGACACATTTAGGTTCTGCACATTTCTTCAAATATATCTATTCAAATAAATTTATTAATCATATGCAGACATTTATAGCTAGAATTGTTGTTTACGGTTGCATTTTCACTTGTTAATGTATTGAGTTTGGATCACTTCCCTTACATAAAGGAATCTCAGTACCAATCAACTGTACTAATATACTAATATAGTTGTTTTTTTATTATTCTCAAGTATTTTTAGTAAGTATTTTCTAAATCTCTGCTTATTTTTAATTCAGCAGTAGAAATACTTTGTAGTAAACTTCCTGATTTCAACTTTTTTATAAGACATTTTTAGTGATATTGCCGGTAAGTTTTCGATCTTAAGACTAGCAATAGTGACAATATAAAGTTCATGTTATATTTTGGGTAGATTATTTTGTTCAAGTGGATTCAATTTAGTCTTTATCGTTCCTTGTTGGCTTTACAAACATTTTTACTTTTTTTCTCAATTTCACTCGTTTTGACTTCCGGTAAATCTAATTTAGATAGGGCATCTGCTAGTAGTAATTGCCTCCTTTGTTTGTATACCTATGTAGGATGAAAAAGAGTCTTTGTAGTCTTGGTGAACACGTAGTAAGTTTTATCATGACATTTCCATACGTGAATTAGTGTAGATGCGTACAGATATAAGTTTATATTTGAAAAAAAATTGTTCACTTGATGCCATTGATGAAGCAGCATAGGCAACTGACACTGACTTACTATCTTGTATCAAGTAGGCACTGAGTGCAAACAGTCGGCGTGTCTGCTTTAATTGTTGCAAACTTTGATGACAAATATAGACCAATCTTTTACCAATTTTTTGCTTTGTCAATTCAAGTGGTACAGCATCTTCAGAAAATTTCGGATAGGAGCACCAATGCTAGAATAATGTGGTTTGAATTCCGATAAACAAGTCAGCATTCGAAGTATGCGTTTTCATTTGGCTGCTTTATATTCTTAATTACTTCTAATTTGTCAGATTCTGGATGAAAACCTTTCACTAAGAATGAATACCATGTACGGAGTAGAACTTTTGGTACATTGTATTTTGTATTGTTTGAATTATTATGCATTTAGAGTTTTAAAATGATCTGTCAGAAAGTCCGTTGCTATGCATATATCATTGCGTATTGGAATCAATTTAAGGATATTTCCAAAATTGTGATCTATTGTGCTTTGAGATTTTTCGGCATCCGAAACTAATCAAATGGGAATCTTTCCTAACAATATCCACCATACGAGATGCTTAATATGCATAAAAGTCATGATTTTTTTTCAGTGGTATACTGCCAGAATTTTGACGTCTTCTGCCGTCAAATACTCTTTCATTACCCCCAGAGAATAATGGTTAGTGTTATCACGTATGATGGCGTTCTTCAAATTCTTATAATCTTCATTGGATTTTCCAAGACAACCTAACCAGTTGGCTCCCCTCCCCCATTTAGATATTATATTTGCAGCATCAAACAAGCTGAGCTTTTGACTTAATCTTGGAATTTTATTAAAGGATGCCTTCGTTTATGTTTAGCTCAAATTAGTCTACCTTCATTATATCTCTGCCTGTTTTGACAACTTTTTTTTGCACTACGGCTATATGCGTTTCAAATTTTTGAGAGGATTTTTAAATATGCTTTTACCTTCTGACGGTGACCAATAAAATTTTTCAAAAACTTCATTCGCATGATCACCTATGCATCTCAAAAGAATGTCGATCCGCACTTTATGTGGCTTTCCAAGAGTCTTAATAGCGGCCATAAATAGTATATAATCTCCTTTCATATGCACAATTCAGCTGCAATATTGGCACTGTCAACAACAAGTGAATGGAACTATAGTGACTCGAAGGACATCTGCGTCACCATGTAACATGTAATGTAAAACAGTTAAAAATTTTTGTAAGAATATTTAAACCACAAACTTTATTTATGCGTAAATTACAAGTGACTCGTTTAGCTTTTTGTGTTGCTTAGCACTATCCTGAGTTGTAACCCGCAATAAAGCGTTCTAAAGATTTATCCTAGCGACCGCCTGCACAGTATGAACAGGTTTTTGCTTGTGCATAATTGGTCAACAGTTTCAAGGAAAAATGTGATAAGCTTTGTGAAACCGCCTGTGCCTGTACACTATCAGTGTTCTATCATTGCGAATCTTATCACATATCCGTAACACCAAATAAATTTACATTTTCTCACATATTTTGTATACAACATATTTAGGCCATTTGAATATTTGGAAATAAAATTGTATTATTAAATAATTAACGTTAGCAAAGGCGTCTTGCCAAATTATTTCAATAATTGACTGATAAATATTTAATTTCTCAAGGCTGTCTCAACAAAATACTGAAATTAATTTAAATTCTCATGTCAAAATGTAAATCAATAATTTATGTTGACAAAATGTTATTTCAAAAACAAATCAAAAATATAGTAACTGATCATTTTGGACTTGACGTGTTTAATGATTTCTTTAGTTATTTCACATGAATGTTACATAAAATAAGACCAAAAATGAATTTTAATCAAAATTTAATAGCATTTCATTTGCTCTATACATTGTATAAATTTGAGGATTTCAATAAATGTTTATTGTCAAAGAACACGATGAAAATTGACTAAAAAATTATTAAAGTGATTTGAAAATTCTTACATTAAAATGGTTTTATAATGTATTTCTATACCTACGAAAATATTATGTATTGAAAGTAGTAAGCTCTTTACCATAATAACTTTTGTTAATGTATATTGTAACTTTAATATATTGATTTCTCTTTTACTGTAGATATCTTTTACTTTAGTCGTAATATTGTATGTAAAATTTGTAAATATTTTCTTGTTGTGTCAGCTCTTGCTGTGAACGGTCGGATTACCAGCTCTCGCAGATAGCTGGTTGGTGGCACTGCGACCCTTGAAGCGGCTAGCGTTTTGATAAAAAAACAAAAATAAGACACCACTACATCAAATGTTCGCCCGCCTAAATCAAGAAAACGCCGCCGAAGCTCTTCTTTTACTCTTCATGTCTTTATTATCCACACCTACAAACGACCAAAAAACACAAGAGACGTTACTTTCTTAAGTCACAACGCCTCAAAAAGAAATCGCCGTCACTCCACCAACACTTTTCCTCACCTAGAATATCGCCTGCACCTCAAAAGTGAACAAAATCATCATAGGAAGTAGCATCCTCAAAAAAGTTCGTACACGTCATCTTCTTCAAGATCAAATCACAAATATTCATTCGTACCCTGTAAGTAACACCGCAGCACTAACGCAAAAGTACGAACAATATGTACACACGTCGACACTGTGATGCTCAACACCTGTCTAATCGATGCACTCGATGCAATTCCAATCCCTACATGTTCCACTGAAAGCAACACAACATCATCGCAGAAGTCAGGAATAAATTCACACCTCCCATATCTACCTCTTCAAAATCATCCCTGTTTGTGCAAACCATAAACTCTCAAAGAACTTCGCAATTAGTGCATTCCAGTCCTTGATCATTCTTTCTTTCGCCAAGCTCTATAAACCCCACTCTTCTTGCGTACAATGGCATCCACTTGTTTGATAAAGGTCTCTCATCCTTCATGAGTAATCTAAGGAACTTCTTTCATATTCCCTCAACTGTCCCAAATTAATAAGGCTTCTTGTGTCAGCTCTATTGCCAAAACCCACTGCACATCCCACCCTACACCGTCTCCTATTCCAATGAACAAGGTAAGCTTTTTGGAACGTATTGTTTATATTTGTATTGCTACTTAAAAATGTAAAACTATATTAATATACATATGAAACAAGCACGCAAACACACAAACAACCTGCATTATCAACACTATTATGAAACAACTAAATTTTAGCAATATTTTCTTACTTTCATCTATTACTACTTTTTTAGTGAATATATTTATCCTAGTTGGGATGTGGAGTTGATCCTGGACCCATTTTAGGTGAATGTAATCTTGAGAATTTATACACATTCAACTATTGCATGCATTTTGTTTATCGCAATTACATTATTTTTCAGTTTTATTTAATAATCTCAATACAAAAAACATTAACTTTTGCACGAAGCACAACCATGTTACTGAATACAGACGAAGGTTCTCGCTATATCAAATAGAATTTCATGTAGGCGCAATTTTATTTAAGCATAAATAGGCCGAGAATCAATGTCTTTTTTGATAGTTACTTAAAAGTAAATCCACGATGACACAAATTTTTTTGCAGCAGTGCTTCCCTATTCTTGTTTTCATTGAGCAGTCTCTAATGTTTGGAAAAATTTAGACTATGAGACTAGAGTAGAAAAATTTACAAATAGTTTAGAAAAAAACTAAAAAGTGCAATTTTACACCGACAAAACACAATTGGAAACACAAGCATGCTAACCACATTTATAGATTTCTTACACTGAGCTCACCACATACATAGACACAAACACTCACAAACACATATATCATTATTATAAGTTATGCAAGTATATTTACTTTGTAGTTCTAAAATTGTATTTTTGAAAAACAAATTTTTTT
>CABFPE010000473.1:494798-507433 GCA_900660155.1 Hofstenia miamia
GACACAAACACTCACAAACACATATATCATTATTATAAGTTATGCAAGTATATTTACTTTGTAGTTCTAAAATTGTATTTTTGAAAAACAAATTTTTATTTTGAAATATAGTAGTGTCATATACTCTTCTCAGATACAATTTAAGGTCCTTCAATTTCAACCTGTAGATGTTCTAATAAATGTCTAGCCTATGCAACTCTTGTTTAGGAAAGAAAAACAAAAGAAATATTTTTGGCAAGCATCATAAAATGAGCAGGCTGCATTTGGTCCGGGGTCAACACGGGTTTGGGATTAAATTTTCAACTTCTCATATTTCTTGATCAGAGGTGCTCTGTAATTGTTATTCTTTTCAAGTGAGTTGGTTCATTATAAAGTCGCATTTAAAAGAGCAGAAGTTGACGATGGTTTTGAATAATAGCAATAGTTGACCTCTCAACAATGTGTTAAAATTAGTCGCAACTTGAGTTGTTTTACAGATGAAATTTTAGCGACTGTTTGTGACATTAATAATTAATACATTAAAGTAAAAGCTGAGCAAATGATTTAAAAATGCGACATGAATAATGCGACTAACGAAATTAATTGCATAATTTAGTTTTCACACCTTTAGTAATTTTGGCGCCATTAATAATCTTCAAACGATTAATTGAAGATTATTTTCACCAGGCCTATAATCTATTCTCATTGGTATCATAGATGTTTAATAAGCCATTCAAAATACTTGAATTCAGAAAATAATTTATACGTATACGAAGTATTGCATTTAATAACGCTTTTGCATTTTGGGCCTGTTACAAAATTCGAAATATATCGGATGGACAAATCGATACTTTAACTCGTGATTAAAAACGATTACATGACAAGTAACAAAAATTGATTTTTTTCAATCTAGAGCAATGTTAGAGCTAAGAAAAAATACAAAATTTTTCTTAAAAAAATAAGTAAGAAAAGCTTAAATTCAAAAATTCAATTATGTGGGATGGACATAGATACAAAAACTCAAGTTTTGAAAAACTGGTTTTTAAGGATATCTATCTTAAAAATTCACTGTTTTTGACCAAATTCTGATATGCGTAGCCTGAATCATCCCTCTGTCTGCCACTTCGATTTCTTTTAGAACTCTAAAAAATTGAAGGTAGAGGCCACCCCCGAATACACCTCTCCAAATGTGTCGGATGGGCAGATCGGATGGACAAATGCACCAAAAAAATGTCCAAAGATATTTTGCAAAATTTTATTTAGAAACGCTCCTCATATTCTTTTCCATCAGATGATAAAAAAGAATTCGATGTTTCATATCAATAAATAGTCAAAAGTTTTCTTTTAAGACTTGGTCCCTCCGACATAATAGGTTTGTCCATCTGACATAATTAGGTACATAAAAGCAACTACTAAAGAAAGCGCGTAAATCTCTCAAACACAAATTTTACTAATTAACACTGAAAAATACTGTTCCAAAACACAAACATTGTCTTATATAATGCATTAAGCAAGTGTAAAAAAAGTGTTTTTGTAAGGTAAATATGTCCATCTAACATATTAAATGTACCACGTTGTTTTCATCCGTTTTCATAGCAATTTGTATGATACAAAAGCTTTTAGAATCCAAAGTGGCATAAAAGATAATGTTATATCACGTTTTATGAAGGCTGCTAAAGCTCATTTTCTCGTGAAACGCGAATAAATGCTCTTGGTAATTAAAAATGTTACTAACAGTAAATGTTGTTTATAAATGTGAGTTTTACTATCTTGATTGATATTTTAAGCATCCGGATATATTCCAGTTTGCATTATTAGGAAAAAAACTTTCAAATTTGCAGTTATGTCGGATGGAGACAATTGAACTTTGACAAGTTATTTTAGCAAATAGAAAAATTGGATTTAAATAAAAAGGTCATTTCAAGTACATATTACACATTTCTTTCATGAAATAGAAGCAAAAATTGGTCGTGAAATGCCTAGGTTTATTTAGAAGCCAGCATTTGCGACCTGAGTGTTTTGATTTGATTTTAGAATATAGTGTTAGACATTTTCATAAAGACTAATGATTCTTCTACCAACTTTAATAATCGAGATCGCAAAATTCTGAGATAAACTTCTTTTTGAAAACAACGAATTTTGTAACAGGCCCTCTTAGACAATAAGAACCTGACATTAATTTCTGATCGGCAAAACTGACATTTTAACTGTGATTTTCAACACATTGATTTTAACTGCAATACTAGGAATGCCTATTGCTAATAAAAAATCTTGCTCAACACTATTGGGTAGCTCTGAACTAAGAAATAATTATTAAAATTGTGCACTTAGGATATATTTTTACATTAGGCTTCTCTAAGAAAATAATCTTGAATCTGTTACTGCTGCCGAATTAATAAAAATATCCAAATCTCGAAACCCCATATTAAAATATTGATATGAGTCTTGGATGTTCTATCAACAGAAAGAAACAGTTGAGGTTAATAGCTGTTCTCATGGTTCTTAGACTTCTCATACAAAAATTGTTTTCTGCTAACAGGCCTAGATAATATGATATAACTTAACATTTTTCTTACATTTCTTAAGAAAATTCAATCGTTGCTCTTCTACACTTAAAAACTTTTAGTATAAAAACATTTCACGGTGCTTTTTAATCATTTATTTTTAAGTGCATTAGAATAATTTACCAGTGGGGATTAAAAATATTAACGACTAAAATCAATCTAAGACGTCAACAAAGGTTTCACATCAGAATTAAAATTAAAAAATAGTTAATCATTGCAGGGTATAAATTCTATAACTACGACTATATGATAAATCACAATTAATAGTACATCCGTATCATGAATATATATGTCTTTATGATGGCTTGTTAATTCTTTTGTACACCATCATAAAATGCCTCACGTTTCAATTGTTCTTATGTCCTTAGGAATACAGAATTCATCATCATCATCAACATCATCATCATATCATTTAATATAAGTTTCTCAATTCCAAAACTATGCAAGCATTTGATATTCTTGTACTTTGATAGCACAGAAAAAGTCTTATGCATAATTCAATAGCAAAGCTACGTCAATACATATGTTCTATGTCTGATCATTGTATTTTACACGATATAAAATAGATTCCCGAAATTTGTCCTCGGGGTTAATACAAGAGTTTTATTGGACAAATACACAAGAAAACTAGGAAGTACAAATTTCAATACACGTAAGCTATACTAACCCGACGCTCGGCGAAAATATATATTGTTAATCCCGTTTATTATAGGTATTGTCTTTTGACTGTCAAAATAGCTTTCAACACTAGCGTAGAGACTTTGCGGTAATGCTCACGCTCTGTGAGTATTTTCAGTATATGTAAAAAAATTGAGTATATGTTGAGAGTTAATTAAAATATATTTCAATAAACTATAGAAAAATACAATAAAAATATTAATCAACTAATAGAAATTAAGAAATCATGAGCTAGTTTGAAAATATTTTGTTTATATCATTTTGGAACAGTGGTTAAACTTTTTGTAAAGTCATCATTGATGTATATATATATATATATATATATATATATATATATATATATATATATATACTGCCAATAGTTTTATAATTAATTATTTAAAGAATGAAAAATATCGACATTTAAGAACATAGGATCTAAGGTTAATAGACTCGTGTGATAAATTAATAAGAGATGATTTGAATAAAGATTATCGAGCAGTCGAAATTGTGAAAACTCCAACTCAAATAAGCTACCAAACTCGATGGGAAAAACTCGAAGAAAAAACTATGATATTCGAACTAGATCGAAAATTTATTTGAATATATTGTATAATATATATAATTTAAACCTGTTTCTATATCAATTAAAAATAAATATTTTTTAGCTTTAAGAACTTGGAATTGTGTTAATATTTGGAAAAACTGGATCGAATTGGAAAATTGAAAAACTCGAACTCAGATCGAGTAACTCGAAAATCTTGATTTGAATAGTTTACAATGAATGCAGGTTTAATTCAAAATTATAGAAAGTAAAGAAAATTATATTTACTAAACAACTTTCTACATGTGTGAAGGTGAGTCATGTTTATGAAATTTATTGCAGCACCGCTTACAAAATATTTTAACAAAGGCCTGTCTGTAGCTTCTATTCCTAAAAAAATAAATCAATGGATTTGCCGCACTGTTAAGATAGCCTGCCCATAGCACAATTGCTTGTAACCAAAATGGAATGTTGCATCTAAAATAATTTAATGACAAAAACCTAGCATTAAATGAATATTAAATTAAAATAACATGCCTTATCAAGTAAACTAAAATTTTTAGCGTAAGAGCCTAAAATGAACTTGAAATATAAAATGAAGATAAAGGTTAATGCTACAACCAAACGAATATTACAGTTTAGAGAAATAAAGAATAATATGCACTCTGTGTATGTGAACAACAGCAGACAATAGATTTTATAGAACAAAAACCATTTGAAAATTAACTAATTTCTTAATTTCTGCAAGCATTTTTTTCATGTGTTTTTCTTCCTATGTATTATTTTGTGGGACTAAATTACTTTTTCGAGTGTTGTATTTCTGTGGAATATCTGCATCTCATAAAAACCTCATATTCAAACACTTAGTTAAGCAAACGTTGAAAATTATTGCACAGATTAGAATTCTATCTAAAATGCTGGGTCTTAGTTTAAATTTTGTATACAGCATAATTCAAGAAATACCTACCGTGGGCAAAATGCCTCTACCAAGTATATAACGAAGAATGGAAACCAATTAAAAATAAAGACCCCCATTATAATGGAAAGAGTGATAAAGGCCTTCATTTCACGCGCCTGCTTACAAACCGTTGAACAACGCTTGACACTGTTTGTAACGATTGATAAAGTTGACTCGCGTCTGGAATGTGTAAGAACAGGCATTGAAAGGTAGGTTCCATTCGAAAATTCACTTGTCTAAAGCACCAATTATATTAAATTATCTACATTAAAATTCAAAGTCAAATATGAAATAAATATGGTCTTATAAAATATAAGCCAGTGCAATGAAAAAAATTCAGGCATTGAATTTGTAATGCATCTAAATAGTTACTAACAAGAACAATTTTAACAGAAATTTTCATTCAAGAATAGTTATTTTTAGCGCCAATCACCATTACATGGGAATACATTTATTCATATATGTGCTCATATTCAATTAATTTTAAATTTCTCACTCTGAATTCCCTTTAAAAAGATTTGGTTTCAATGAAAATGCACAGTCTGCTTGAAAAATATAACTGAAATCGGTAATCTCCTAATGCCATATATTGTTTACACGAGGAGCACAAGATAGGTTAAGGGCAAAGTAGTATAGTGTTCCAAATTAGCTTTATTACCAAAATTATGTGTTTATAAAAAGTAAAGTGCTTGTTGGTTGCCATGAAACTAGATTTATTCTATTGGGCATCAAAATTGTGGTTCGGGTGATTCGGTTAATTGGGCAGCCAGCCAAATCTTAAGGTGCACCGAGATGCTCTGGGGTAGGGCCCGTAACGGGCACGGACAAAAGTGTACGGGCCGGGCATATGGACTCTGCATGAATAATTCTTGTTATTATTCGAGTATCTAAAATCTAAAATCTTAAAATCATTTGTTTGATGTACATTAGGTCTATTCTATATATCTATGTGCATGTATTTCGTGTAACACTAGTATTCATGTAGATTTATCGTAGAAATTACAAAAGAGTACATAAAATATTACACATAAATTTATTGCCTTCATCAATTTTAAGGAATTCCATTTCACTGTCATCTTTTGACATTGCATTCATAATAATATACTTCTCATGTACATTATATTGTTATGTAAGAGAATAGCTCACTCAAAAAACATGTCTTCATATAGAGGAAAGATGTGGATGCTTCAAATTAAGCTTTTAGAAATTGATTTCCACTGATCACAAACTTCTATCACAATTGTTTATCTTGATGAATGTTGCTTCAAGTGATCAACAGTCATGAACATTCGTTGTGGCGCTTGAAATCTCCAATATTTGAGAGTCTTCAATTTCGAGGTGTTAAAATAACAGATAAATTTCAGTGAAATATTTGACATCTGTGACATTCGCGCGTGAAATACGATGAAATATGCGTGATATCATAGAAACATATGCTAAAGAAAACTGTGACTGAATATGTATAAAAATAACACCTTAGGCATTTAAGGTTTGTACACCACCATCATGCTATCAAAAACTTTGCTGAAATTAACTTTTTGCCAAATTCATTTCACTGGATGACACATTGTTTGCAATTAATATGCGATCAAAGAATGCCTCTTTCAACTTCTTTGATAAAATACTTAGTTCTATCTTGCTATAATTTAGTATTATCATGTAAAATTTAATTTATTTTTCAACATAATAGCCCTTATCGCATATTAAATTGCCATCACCTTTCTTCAGGAGCAAAAATCCAATTCAGAGTCACTTGCCTTGCTCAATTATTTACCAATATAACCGTGATGTGTGTTCAGCAACATTTACAAACTAGGATTAAAGAACACCTTAAATCCCATTTACAACCTGAAATTTATTGCCATTACCGTCGGCCAAAGAAAAAAATTTTATTACAATAACTAAGACTACTTACCCTATAATTGCTAAGCACTTAAATAAAACACTTCAATAGGGTTAGGGACTTTTTGAAAGACTTAAATATTTTAAAAATAGTATTTCCAATTGGGCGCCAACAACCAGAGAAAGCAGTAACCTTACTGAACTTTGCCGTTCTTATTGTAACATGAAAATCTATTGATAATATTATTGACTCCTTGTTTAGTTGAACAGATTCATTTAGATCACTGACAGGCTAAAATAAAAATTGATTGTATTAATCTTTGATCAATAAAGAAAGCATTTCATTAAGTTACACACAATTTTGAACTATTGTAAGAATACCGCTTAAAATGAAATTGTGGTTTCACACTTAATATAAGTACAAGTAATTCGATGAAAAAAACAGCAACCTTTATATTTGACCAACAATTTTCTAGCTTTTAAAATGTTTCTTGAAGTAAAATTATTTCACCATCATTGCTCATACATTTAAAATAATTTAAAAGTAAGAGTGCATTCTAGATGTAAAAGTTAGGTTAGAAGAAAATAAGGTGGTTTGAGATTGATTTGAACATTATTTACTGCGCCATCAACGTTTACCTAATAGCATACTAAAATAACTAAAAACTTTTTTCATAGCAAACGTGAATAAAGCGTTGATTGGGCAGAGGACAATGCTCAAATAGACTTCGGACACCTTTTATTTTCCTCTATGCTATCAAGAACTTGCCTTTGAATTTATCTCAAAATAATTTTATGAAATATCTATTATTTAAAATAAATTTAAAACCATGTTCTAGATGTAGAAGTTAATTAGAAACCAATAAACTATCTGAGCATACAATCAAACAAAAAGGTTTTGGGAGTAACCTAGTTTATGTTGATTCAAAAACATTTTTGGCAACTTATTCCAATGTTTGCTGGTAATGGACATGAATTAATTTTTCCAATAGTTATTATTCTGTTTGATGCTGTTAATGCATGTACTTCCTCGTTTGTGATATGAAAAGCAATGATTTAAAAACTGGAGGGATGTTGACCTTTTGTGTATATTTTGTCTATCTCTGCTCCCAAATACGTGACTGTTTCATTTTGTGGAATAGGTTGACCTACATTCGATTGTTGTAGCGTCAAATTTTCCGATATTCCTTTAAGTGCTATTGGGGAAAATATAATATACCTTCATTCATGGTCAGTCTACATTGTAAAAAAAAGTTTCTCAGTCTGTTGATGTTGTGTTCTACTACATTAGTGGATATTATATGGCTTCTATGCCTACTAATCAAGTACACATCATCTGAATAATTTTAAGTGCATGTCCGTTGTATAATTTGCGATATCATTGATATATAAAGAAAATAAGATTGTCCCCAATATTGTATCCTGTGGGACTTCATTTTTAGTTTTAATATTGCTTGAGAAAAAATTGACTATGCGGACTTTTAAATCTTCTAGATTTAGCATAGAATTATTAGTTTAAAATTTTAATCTAGGATCAGAAAAATTTTCAAATTCTAGTGGCATATAGATCGGTTATTGTGAAGAAATTACTACTTTATAAGAATCAAATGCAATTTATTGCATTACACCCAATAGTACAAAAATTGTTAAGCACTACAAACTAAATAAAAATATATGAAAAATATATATATATATACATGTATATATATTATATATATATACATGTATATATATATATAATATATATACATGTATATATATGAATATATATAATATATATATATATATATATATATATATATAATACCTGAATGTGGTTATATAAAGTCTGAAATTTGAGTAATGTATTTCCATCTCGTAGGACATGTGGTTTGTAGCAATAGCGTTTTAATATAATAATTTTTTTATATACAGTAGCAATAAAATTTTTCACCAAGCTGTATTCAGTGGTGTATTAATTGGTAAAGTGTCTCCAGCATCACTATAATTTATATTATTACATTTCAATCAGCAGTTTAGTTATTTTCACAAACACTTGGTATCCCACGTTTATATATCTGCATTATCAGTTTAACTCAAATGTCATAACTCTTAGACTATTTTGTTCCTTTGAATTTGTTTATCAAATGTGAAAACCTTAAAAAATTCAATTGCACTTTTTCAATAACTTCAGAAACTTGACCAATCAAATGGGTAAATTCAAATCCATAGGTTCCGCATTTCTATTCTGTTTATAGTGGAAGCCTGACCTAATTTGACAGGATCATATAAATGTGTTTTGAAAACAGTTTTTTGAACTGCACAGAAGTTTGAATATTTTGCTTATATCTGCCATTAATATGAATAAGTACATTGCACTGAAATTGTTTCATGCCAATCGCTACACTGGCTATATACTGCCTTTCATGTCTACTAGATACATTGTTGTTCCACAACACAAAAGTTAGCCTCTTAAGACGATTGTTTCTTGTGAATTTGCCATTTGCTTCAAAAAAAAATTAAGCAAAGCAAAATGGTGAACTTAGGTATTCTGTATCTCCAACTACCTCATGACAAAGATGTCTTAAGATGGAAATCACTCAAATAATAGCATAAACTTACAAATCATTCTTAAATTAACAGATGCCTGAGTGTGTGATATGATTTCAATGTGCCTGGTGACATACTTGAAAATATCCTATATACATAATATTGGGTGAAAATACATAATTAAATCTTTGCTTTACACATCAGATATAGTAAATATTGAGGGGAGTCAATTTACGTTAATCCGCGTTTGATCTTCTAAATCCGATATATCCTTCTGTATTTACTTTAACCAGTCAATATCATTCCGCTTGCTACTGAAAGAGACACAGAAAGCATTTTCTAAATGCCGGTATTACTTCATTAAACTATAAATGAACAGATAAACATTGAAATCGCGATTAATGATTGATTTCACTTTAAAATGTCTCTAATGGTAATTTTACGATCTTAAAATGTCTGTTAATATTTTGTATAATATATAACACTGAATATTTAAAATTTTAAAGATTTTACTTATATTTTGCTTAAACCTAATTTTTCTCTATGGTTTTAAAGCTGCATTTAGAGAATTTTTGGTTACTTTCACAAATACATATTCTTTTTTCAATTCAACCTTGATTTATTATTGAATTTAAGCACATTTAAACATCAAGCCTCAATTTATGTGAGATCAACTCTACTTCTCCAACTGACCTCATTTTAATGATATTCCAAGTTCTAAGATGAAAAATTGTCATATTGTTAGTTGTTTGAAATTTAGCTCGTATATATATATATATATATATATATATATATATATATATATTATCTTAGCAAAATTTCAAATCTTCTGATAACAGAGATATTACAGATTCACAATTCATACCATTTCAATGTGTGACCTTTGAAATTTTGGACTCTAATATGGTTTGGATTTATGTGCAAACAGCTGACTTGTAAATACACAGAATTTGAAATATAAAATTGACACATTTGAATGACATTTTTCTTTCATAAGGTGACCTAGATTTTAGTTTTTTTCACGTTGGTCCTCTAATGCAAGCTTAGCCAATTATCTGATGCCCTTAGTGAACTCAAACGCATATCTTTACACCATTTTGGCTAATATAGGTTTGCATAGAGTTTTGAAAACTCTGGTTGAAAAGTGATGCAAGCAGGATTGCTGAAGGGCTTGAGTATCGCTTGGGTTTCTTTAGCCGAATTAAATATATTTTTGCATAAGTGAATGAAATTTTAAAGAGTCGGAATTGAGGTACAAGAACAACCAAATCAAATGAATTAATGACGAATTTTTAGTGGTGTTCATGAAAGTACGTGGGAAGGAGATTGCCCGTACTTCTGGCTCCCAATTTTGATTATCTTATAAAAATTATATTTTATAAGAACTTTAAGCAATTCATTATATAGAATCTTAAAATTCTTTACAAAGCTTCTCCACGTTTTTGATCAATTAAATGGTATATTATTAAGATGTTTCTAATAATAATTTCCTGCTTACACTCCTGTAGACTGTGGTAGTGCATTCGCATGATTTTGGGACTTACCCGACATACAAAATTCCATTTTACATTTTTTAGCAATCAAATAATGTTGATTTAGAATTTACGTGAATATTAGTAAAACGTTTGCCATCAAGGATTGCTGTTTCATGAATACATTTGCGATTGAATCACTCATTTTGTCTACATTTTTGCTGTATACATAGCTAAGCCTAATTTTCTCAGTTCTCACATTTAATAAGCTGAAGTCTCGGCCAATTTTTTAGTTTAATACGTTAGTATATTGTCTTAGTTATGTTGAGCAAAATATTCATACTTGGTGTTTATTGATTACAAGAAAAGTTTGGATTCCGAATGTGAGCCTTTTGCTGAAAACATAATAAAATGTCTAGAAAATTACATCAACTCTTATGAGTTTTTGTTTTCATATGCATCTAAAACAGGTGGAGGTGTCGTAAAACAAACACTTTGTAGTTCCCTTGTACTCATCAAATATTTGGCCCCCAAATTTTTTTTCTGGCCACACCACTGAGCTTATAAGAGAAGATCTCGACCAGGAATAAAGCTTAATGTTTAGCAAATTGCTATACCTACACAGAGCCATGGCCTACAAATCTTAGTAGTCCTCGACAGAACTCAGCCATCCACGAATAGGATCACAGTATTATTATATTTGAATGGCCCACATTTGATTATGCCTAGGGAAATTTTAAGATGGGTCAAATCACACCGGGTCATGAATTATACAAATTGGGTAAAATAATTGAACTTACTACTAATTTTTTTTCGTTTGCGTCGGAATGGAGACCTAGCCAAATATATACGTAAGAAATTGATTGTTTACAGATCAGTATTATGATATATCTTTGAAATTTTGTTAACAGATGTTTTAAGTTAAGAATGTTATTAGGTCAAAATGTAATTATCCCTTATCTTCTCTGTATTTGAAAATTGCAAATTGCGAAGATTGGGCTTGATGTGAGGGCCAAACGTAATAAATGCATTGGGTTTGTCTTACAGGCATCATAGTCGCAAAGGGTACATTCGTCACTAAATTAGGGTATCTGCAAAAATTGTTAACAATTAAACAGTTTTTTGACCTGTTATATTAAAACTTTAAATCTTGTATATATGCAAAGCGTAAATATTGCAATTAATCAACAAAGAAAAAGGCTATAAACTTCGTCATAAAGCATTAAATCAGCTTTTTTAAAGCCCTGCAGTTGAAATATTTTTTTCATAAATAATACTTTTCTGTGCGCATTTTCAAGCTCCAATTTTAAACAACAGGGGATCTTTAAGCAGCTATACTGAGAAGAATAATCTTGAATAATGAAGATATATCTAAAAACGAATGAATATCCAAATAGAGAAAGCATAAATAAAAATTTTTGCATAATAGTTTTAGTAGCATATTATTGCAGCGCGATTGTCCAATCAAATTATTAAAATACGATTGAACTGGATACGTCAAAAAGGTAGCAATATGGCAACTTTTCATTTAGTTTTTATAATAGAAATAATTCCTTACTGCGGAAAAATAATCTTCGCCGAATTTTCAGTGTATATTTATATTTATTAGCACTGGGGATTAACTTAATTAAACTGCACTCAATGTATGTTTATATAACTTCCTTTGTAGATAATGGAAGGAAGAAATAAGGTTCTTTACTATGTTGTCAGTATTTATATAATTTTAAGATTATTGGGAAAGCCTATTTGAGAATGTTGTTGACTTGTACTCTAGTGCGAAAGGCGACATAAAAATGTTCCATTGATATGGACGCATGTGACGTTTACTGTATGGACCCCACGCGTGTTGATGCCAGAGCGTCTGTCCGCGCTATCTATGGCTTTATGCACCCTGACTGCCACAATATTTAACAGATTATTATAGATTTGTTATAATCCTCTGATCTCCCACCAACTGCAATTAACTCTTCTTTACTACATTAAAACGGTTTGTTTTTGTTTTTTTATTCAATTTCTATAACCTTAGTTTGTGCAATCAAAGGATATCTTCTTGAATTTGTAAGAAATTCATGCAATAGTTCATATATATA
>CABFPE010000473.1:508433-572504 GCA_900660155.1 Hofstenia miamia
ATTTTAACAGAAATTTTCATTCAAGAATAGTTATTTTTAGCGCCAATCACCATTACATGGGAATACATTTATTCATATATGTGCTCATATTCAATTAATTTTAAATTTCTCACTCTGAATTCCCTTTAAAAAGATTTGGTTTCAATGAAAATGCACAGTCTGCTTGAAAAATATAACTGAAATCGGTAATCTCCTAATGCCATATATTGTTTACACGAGGAGCACAAGATAGGTTAAGGGCAAAGTAGTATAGTGTTCCAAATTAGCTTTATTACCAAAATTATGTGTTTATAAAAAGTAAAGTGCTTGTTGGTTGCCATGAAACTAGATTTATTCTATTGGGCATCAAAATTGTGGTTCGGGTGATTCGGTTAATTGGGCAGCCAGCCAAATCTTAAGGTGCACCGAGATGCTCTGGGGTAGGGCCCGTAACGGGCACGGACAAAAGTGTACGGGCCGGGCATATGGACTCTGCATGAATAATTCTTGTTATTATTCGAGTATCTAAAATCTAAAATCTTAAAATCATTTGTTTGATGTACATTAGGTCTATTCTATATATCTATGTGCATGTATTTCGTGTAACACTAGTATTCATGTAGATTTATCGTAGAAATTACAAAAGAGTACATAAAATATTACACATAAATTTATTGCCTTCATCAATTTTAAGGAATTCCATTTCACTGTCATCTTTTGACATTGCATTCATAATAATATACTTCTCATGTACATTATATTGTTATGTAAGAAGCTTAAGTTGCTAACCTCAGTAGATTTTGAAAATTACTTTAAAACATGCGTAAAAACTACATTAATGGGAACAGATATTCTGTTACCAAGGTATAAACTTCCATAGCAATAGACACATGAATGTTGCTTCAAGTGATCAACAGTCATGAACATTCGTTGTGGCGCTTGAAATCTCCAATATTTGAGAGTCTTCAGTTTCGAGGTGTTAAAATAACAGATAAATTTCAGTGAAATATTTGACATCTGTGACATTCGCGCGTGAAATACGATGAAATATGCGTGATATCATAGAAACATATGCTAAAGAAAACTGTGACTGAATATGTATAAAAATATGCTTCATGCATTAAGCATATACATATCGTAGCCCTGATTATGGTTGGTTATGATGTTTGAAGCACGCTCTCTCAATGATTGACAATACTTGTTGATTAATCTACTGAAAAAGGGACTTAATTATGACATCATAGTTGTAAAATTAAACTTCTCAGTGATATCAACAAAAACCTGAATTTTTATATTGATGTAAACTTCATTGATGGCTTTGACAATTTAAGTATATGTCTCTTAAATAGCCCAACTGAAGGTTTTTTTGTTGCATCAAGCAATTTTAGTTAAATAACACTTAAGCTACGGGTATACCGGGCTCAGTATACAGGCACGGACAACCAATGGGCCTATTTTCATGGCTAAGGGCAGAGGAGGGCACGAGCCTCAATAACCAACGGCGAGTTCCCGCAGTTTGGAGAGGACTAATAGCAAATATCCATTTCATCAGTGGTTAAGTGTTCCTGAAAAAAATCAGACTTCTCGAACTGATTGTTTCGGCAATATGTTAACCTACTGTTTGCTTAGTTATGTGAAAATTTCTAAAAAAAAATTACAAATGGGGTTTTACAGACTTAAAGAATGTTTTTGTAGGCTTTGTGTGAATTAAAAAATTGCGGGCCGAAGCGAGTTTGAAATTACGGATGCAGTGTGGAACAGGTTTGAACATTTTAACCCGCACTCCAAGGTACACGAATTCAAACAAAACCCTACTAAAGACCTCTTGAAAATAAGCTTGTTTAGATTAAAGTTACAAACGTCATAACATTTCTCATTGCATAAATTATTTCTAAATACAATTTCTTTCTCTTTAATGAAAACTTTTCTTTTAATCTAACTTTGAGGTAATTAAAATGGTTTATGTAATTTGAGGTTGCAAGCGACACAAAGACTTTCAATTACGGCAAAAATTAGATGTTATCGTATGAATCAAATATTAATATTTTATTCAAAAGATGGCGCTATATAAACAACAAAGATATCGAGCTTTAATACAAAATTCAAGATCAACCTTGGCTTATTCATATTGATTGAAATACAATGAAAGTAATGAATGGAGAAGTTCTTCAAGAATTGCAAGAGTAATCTTTCATTTTCTTTACGTTTATAATTTCTTTGTAAATTGTACCTATCGGCAATTATGAAGATTACGAAGACAAAAATACCATTAGAGCTAATTAGATTTTCATTGACTAACATGACGTTTTTTAGTTTTTCTCTGAAAAGACAGTGTAAATTCTTTTTTACTATGTAGACATGTTTATGAAAATTCAAAATATATATATAATTAATACAAACTACGCAAAAAATTTCTTAATTATTTCAATGAGGTATCTACCTAGCATGGAGTATGTGGGCAATTGGCAACCTCATTATTCAAATCGTTCACTTATATAAAAATGGCTTGCATAGAACAATTTTCTTAAAAATGTCAAGATGCTACGAAGTCATAAAAGTTTGGTCATTATGCAAAGTTGGCATAAAATAAAACTTGCATAAAAATTGAGCTCAAAGTTGACTTTAAATATGACAATAAATCTAAAACTATTCTCTCATCATTGATTTTGTTTTGAAAAAGCAGATCAATTTATACTATAAATAATTTTTTCCCATAATTTAAGACTTCGTAAAAATTAAAAAATTTTTATAAATGCTCTTTTTAGCAAAAAATTGTGGCTCTAAGGCAATGATAGATAGTAAAGTTAGCATATGGTCATTAAAACCGACAGATGATATCCGTCATATTATATGTAAATTTGCATTTCCAACGAAATTTTGAAATTACTATATTTGCAGTGCTTTTTTTCTGAAAGTCACAACAGAATAATTATTAGTTGTTTTGCAAATTGCTACAAATTCGTGCATCGTAAACAGTAGTTTGTAGAAAGAAAACATTTTACATTGATGTCTGATTATATAAGAAATTAAAGCAAATATTGGATAAGCTACTCAAGGAAATGAACAAATCCACTAAATAATGAAGGCAATTTTAATATTAGCACCTCCAAATTTTAAAAGCTGTACTCGCACATGATTTTTAACCATTAAGTGCATAACGATGATCAAGTTGACCTTATGTTATGTAATGGCTTGCGTAAATAAAATTTAAAGTTTCGATCGATGGACCGAAATATTTTGCTTAAAGTCAAATTTCTTACTGGGTCAAATTGATCCTGGCCATGCATAACTAATTATTTATTAATCATATACTTGTTGCTTTAATTGCCAATATTATGCTCTAAAATGTGAATTTAAGTGTTAATGGAAATCTGTCTCTGACAAAATGATCTAAGAAATTATTACAGAATATTTATCAAAAAATATGAACCGTTTTATTAAAAGTCTTAAATAAATATTTTTTGTAAAATTTGGTTTAGGTTTTTTCAACTAAGTATTGCGTATTTTAGAACATGAAAATAAAACAATAACAAGCAACTTCCACAGAATTTTTCAAAACTCAAAATTACGAGGACAGCTTCACAATCTGATCTTATCTGAAAGCTTCTTTTGAGTTGAAACGTATTAATAATTTGATTTCACGGAATATGATCACATAAAGAGAGTTAAGTAATTCACATTTTATGCAGCAAAATCGAGATCTCTTCAGAGTCGAAATATAATATATAATTTCCCAAAACTTTGGTGGTTGTACATTAATATTGACATGTTACTGGATTTTGCTTTATACTAGAAAAGAATATTAGAAATATAACCAAGACCTAGTGTAGCTCGAGATCATCAAAAATATAATTAAAATAGAATTTTTATTTATGGAAAGATAAAAAATAATTTCTTCCTTATTTTCAAAAGAACCATTTTATTTGAGGAATTATTTTCAGTAAAAAATTTAGCTATGTCTATAACGACGTTGATTATGGACTTCAACAAACCTAGGGATAACGTCCCTAAATGATCATCCTAGGCAGCTGGATTTTTATAAAAAATTAAATTTAAACTAATTACAAATCTCTACAATTTGTAGTGCACTGATTCTAAAATACTAAATAAACAAACATGCATATATATATATATTGAACACCGAATTTCAAAACTTTCTTTTCTTTTTTATAAAATATAGCAACTGAGCCTGGCTAATGTTTAAAATTTTAATAACATGCATCACAAAATGTTACGTAACTTTAAGGACTTGATCCTGAAAATTAGTATTATTTTTTAGCACTAAGTGTTATTGAAAAAATAAGGAAACCCATACTTTGTGCAGCTACCACGATTTATGATGTCATAACATAAAAAATCAAATAACGATGAAGGAAACAGTCTATTATATTAACACAAAGCAATACATGAATAGTTGGCAAGGACTTGTTTAAAACATTATTATAACCCTACCTTGAAACAAATACGCTGAAAAATCACAAGAGCGATAGCATTTTTAAGGATTGATTGAATGACGCTATCTATAGAGGGATGACGTCATTCTTCGATTCCCTGGAGGGATATATGGAAAATAATATTTGCTAATGCTTTTTGCGTAGAAGACACTTTTTATGCCAAATTACTGAATTGATAGGCTTTGAAAGTCTAAATATTGTTTAAAGTATCAAAGAAAATTTTGTAATAAGTTTTTTGTTTTTTGACGAGACAAAGAATTGAATTGCTTTTTTATGACAGGGAGACTTGAAACCGGCGCAAGAGAATGGAGTTTTATTCGAAGTCAGCAAGTATGACAGAGTAATATTTAGTCGATTAGGATTGATTCAAAAGCATGACCGAGAAATATTTGGTCGTTAAATCAGCAAACCTTGGTGTACAGCAATATTACAAATACTTTTAAAATAGTTAATCCAGATTAGTTACTGCCGGGAAAGGGTGGTGGAATAAAGAATTTAAGAATACAAAAATAGGAGAGAAATAAATTAAGTGTATTAAAACATTATGCGTTCAGTTCAGTTTTTCACGATTACAAGTAATATTTCAATTACAATTACTTGGATTAAATTTTATGCTGTGGGCAACTACTGAGTGAAACAGTGTAAGGATAACTGTCATTGGAAACTGATCGCCTTTAATGGTGAAGTCTACTTTGAAAAGATAAGATGGAAATTTCAACACCTCCGGTGACGTCGTTCTTAAAGTTTGTCAAGAGAGCTACGCCTCTATACGTTCTCGGCATTCTTTTCGATGCCACCATCGCATGTAAGAAAACTTCAAATATTGAGCAGTGCATAAATGCCTATTAAACCTATTTCTAAAATCTTTAAATTTATATGAATAATTACTAATTTCCTTGATTGTAGAACATTAATATTGTTTTCAACTGCAGGGATATTATAAAGTTGGAAACATTCATGTTTTTTAAACTGTTCTTTTCGGACTAAACCAAACTTGGTTATGCAATTGCTCCGATTGATAGAAAGGATCATAAAATTTGTGATATAAAAAGCAGGAAATTCATTCCATATATAACAACTTGCAATAAATCCTAAGTCCTTAAAAAGTCAGGACTAAGCTGAAATCCTATTTATTGTCAATGAAATGTCGTATACAACGCAGACTTGAACCTGATTTTATACTCAGCATTGATTTCATAGCAGACGTAACTCGGATTTTCATCGAAGGGCTATCAATAAGGGAAAGGGGCTAATACAAAACAATTGCATAATATAAACGTCATTAACAATTTGTATTGTCATCGGTTTGCTTGTAGAGGAAATCCACTGATGAAAAAGAAAACTTTTGAATAAAATGATCCTATGCGGCCTGATTTTGTTAAGAAAAGGGACTGCCGCTCATTAGAGATTGACAATATGAGGAAAACATGGACCCGAACCCGACCCGATCCAAAACGTTGAATTTGATTTGACACTGTGGATCTCTCTCCAATCAAATTATCATTAACATCTATCATTTTCTGACCGGGAAACAGCAATTAATTCGTATTACTTAACGTCTTGGATCTTTCTCAAATCAAGCTGTGATTAAGGATCAATATTTTTTTTAATAATAAATCTAATCTTTTCCCGAACCCGACCCGAAATTGGTTCCGTGAAAAAGATTAGATTGATTATTACAAAAAAAATCGGGTTGGGTTTTTTGGGTACCCGATGTCACTCTCTACCAACCACCAAACCTCTGTTTTTCACATTTTGCAGGTTGCAATGTTACCCACAAGCCCACTTAAAAGGGTTAAATAATATAAATAGTCGAATGTTCACTTTGTGTTGGTTAATTTGATATCTTCAACTTGGAGTTGCACTCCCTATTGATAAGTAATAGAATAGGATGCTCATGGAGTTAACAGTGTTCAATAGATATGAAAAGCTTATAAAAAATGTAAAAGAACGGTGGAAAGAGAATTTTTAAATAGCGCTATAAAGAACGACAGGTCTTTCATACACATATGTTTTGATGTAGGTGATGTGTACCAAGTTATGTTGTTTTCTAATAGATGGCATAACATTTTATTACATTGCAAAAGAGCTCTCATTTTTGTCATGATGATAGTAAGTTTATCATAACGTTTTCCCGATATTTGTATTGCAATACAGTTGGTATAAGAAAGCAGATGGTTACAATTCAAAACGATCAAACTCCAACGCACGAAAGTTTATGTCAATTTTCCTGAGTGCAATGCAGAAATTTTCTACTTTTGTCCAAAGGATGGTGTTTTGCCTAATTAAAACTAAGGCAGGGCGAGGTAGGGTATTTGAACCCGCTTACTCGGCGGTTAAAGGCAATACTGGGCCCTTGGCCGC
This sequence comes from Hofstenia miamia, assembly GCA_900660155.1. Lineage (NCBI taxonomy): Eukaryota > Metazoa > Xenacoelomorpha > Acoela > Hofsteniidae > Hofstenia > Hofstenia miamia. The sequence goes on from CABFPE010000473.1 coordinate 515,231, forward strand.
ACTGTACCTGTGAAATTTCAACCCGCAAGGAAATACCCGTACTGTAATGTGACAGACAGTTACAAAGTATAAGAAAGTTAAGCATTTCAAAATGAAACAAAATTTAATCAAGAGCTCTTGCAAAGAATTAAACATTCCCTTAAATGTTTTGACAGAAGCACATCACGTTTGGTTGTTAGTGTATTGTTCGCTAAGCACACTTTCAGTTATTTTCTGAGACCCTGATATACCATTTTAACCACGAACAACATTTACTCAAAGTCTTTTATTGCATTGCAAAATAATGTTTAAATACAAGTATGGAAATGCTCTGATTGTATTATATAAGGTCAAAATTGGATTTTAGAAATTCGTTTTTAAAATATCAATACTGTGTTCAACTCTGTTTCTAATGCATTCCTAAAATGCTAGAACAAAATTGCTTATTTTTCAAATCTTGAACTTATCATTCACAATATCAGGTAATAAAATAATAAATTAATATTAACACATGTCTATGCAGTCTTAGATGATAGACTACTTCCGAACTGAAAATCAACAATATCCCAACATATTGATTCCATCCTAAGAAGATACCTTCTGTTGATAGGAAGGCGGAGTGATTTGGTATTACGAAAGTTTCTAAAAATCGATGGGAACATTTTTTGATTAATCATTATCGTGCTTTATAATGGGAAGCTGGAGAGAGGGAGTTTCACGGTTTGGTCTTTTAATTCTCGCTCAAATGGATTTAATGGTAGAAGGTGGAAACACGAAATTGGAATACAAATTTAAAAGTAAATTATGTTTATTGTTACGCTGAGGGCTATGATCGTTTTTAGCATGTATCCAATAAATTAATAAACATTAATAGGAAATAAGAATAGCCTCAGAATATATTGATACAATATTAATATAGCTATTTATATAACATACGGAAATCCACCCTAAGGAAACATACTTGAAAAACGCATTGTGAATACACATAATTTTAAAAGATTTTTAACTTTGCTAAATAAAATAGACGACAAAATAATAAAATAATCTGTTTTAGAATAGCAAATAAAATTGATTACTATTAATCACAATTCCCAGATTATGAATTTGATTGATAGTTATGATTTTATTTCTCTCTCTNAAAAATTTTAGTACATACCAAAACTTTTAGGGGATAGTCAGTTGTCGCATATCTAAAATTATCTACATTTTTTTTAAATTTAAAATTTGGCTACAAAAAATTAACATAATTATTTATTGCGTCACAAGATATCCGTGATTGCGCCTTTCAAATCTGGGCTTAATAATTTTAAATCTGAGTATTAGTTTGAAATATTATTTTTATATTACTATTGTCAGAAAATGCAGTCAATGAATTGCAGCTTGCAAAAGAAAATATTATTATGAAATGCAATTTTTCATTTTTTTTCTTCATTAAAACTTTGAACCACACCTCGAAATTAAACACAAAAAGTGTCAAATCCTAGCGAGAAAAGTTTCTTCTAATATATTTTTTAGACATCCTCTCACACAAAAAAAATTATTGAATACTAAAAATATATTCTTACGGTTTTGATACAAGGATTTATCTTAAATTCCATTTATTAAATAATTCATTTTAATAATGTGGTTGAATCACAATTTTCCTTTAAAATATGAGACACTTATTGTAATTTAATGGTCTATTTATCAAATTACAATTGTCTAAACATTAATTCTTCTGCGAAATTATGTTCATTGAAAGAATACAAGTTGTCTTTCGGAAATTTATAGTTCCTGTTAAAAGCAATTCCCATCTCTTAATGAACTCTGGTTTTTTATATAAGATACAAAATGTTTTCAGAATGTTTTTCGACATATATATATATATATATATATATGTCGAAAAACATTCTGAAAACATTTTGTATCTTATATAAAAAACCAGAGTTCATTAAGAGATGGGAATTGCTTTTAACAGGAACTATAAATTTCCGAAAGACAACTTGTATTCTTTCAATGAACATAATTTCGCAGAAGAATTAATGTTTAGACAATTGTAATTTGATAAATAGACCATTAAATTACAATAAGTGTCTCATATTTTAAAGGAAAATTGTGATTCAACCACATTATTAAAATGAATTATTTAATAAATGGAATTTAAGATAAATCCTTGTATCAAAACCGTAAGAATATATTTTTAGTATTCAATAATTTTTTTTGTGTGAGAGGATGTCTAAAAAATATATTAGAAGAAACTTTTCTCGCTAGGATTTGACACTTTTTGTGTTTAATTTCGAGGTGTGGTTCAAAGTTTTAATGAAGAAAAAAAATGAAAAATTGCATTTCATAATAATATTTTCTTTTGCAAGCTGCAATTCATTGACTGCATTTTCTGACAATAGTAATATAAAAATAATATTTCAAACTAATACTCAGATTTAAAATTATTAAGCCCAGATTTGAAAGGCGCAATCACGGATATCTTGTGACGCAATAAATAATTATGTTAATTTTTTGTAGCCAAATTTTAAATTTAAAAAAAATGTAGATAATTTTAGATATGCGACAACTGACTATCCCCTAAAAGTTTTGGTATGTACTAAAATTTTTATCATACAATATCCACCAACGCACTAGAAGAAATCTACTATTATGCATTATTACTTTATTAGTAGCATGGTTTGTTNAACGGTACAAATTGTTCATTTACTGTAAGATTTCTCTTTTCAATATATATATATATATATATATATATATATAGTTGGAGTAAGTTCGATCGGTGCTATTCTGGCATTATGCTACACACTTCTGCAATTCAATGAAAAGCTTAACTAGATTTCTATAAATAAGTCAATTTGTTTGCTCAGATTGACGCACATTTTAGTCTAGAGCATTAGAAATTGAAATCGAATTTGTATAGTAAAGAAAATGAATACTCTGTGTTGTAAATCTTAAAAAAATTTAATTTAGTGTGCAAAAATTATATTAAATGGCTATTATTTATGTCTATGTTACTAGACACTACGATAAAAGGACAAATTTAATTTTAGTATTGCGTGGATGATCAACATTGAGTAATATCAAAAAGGTGTTAGAGATATTTTATCTATGTCTTGTTGTTAGTTGTTCTGTAATATGTTGGAAAACTGCTTGCAACATGTTCGTAAAAAAATTAATCATTTAAATCAATTTGAAAACTAATAATTTTGTAATCAATTTCCATTTCTGTATTGACCTTGTCAGTTTTTTGAATTTTAGATAAATTGTAAATATCTTATCATTTTCAATTTTAATTTTCAAAAGCCACTCCAGCGTTTACTGATTTTGAAAATAACTTCAAAGAGATTTAAATACATTAAGAAGATAGAAAATCCTGACAAGCTTACATGCCTTTGGTAGTTGTTTCAGCATTTCCAATCGTATATGAAATCAGCTCAATTACAAAGATTCAGTTCAAATTCTTAAAAATGGTAATTTCGTCTATAAATTTTAGTTGTTTTCTGCTATGCAAGTTTCTTGTAGAAATAAAAGTAAGAGACCTTATCGTCTGCTGTAATAATTTTAGTCCTATTGCTTAAATAATGCAATTATGCATTAAAATTAGTAGTCTTATTTTTAATGATTTTAACTTCTCAAATGTCATGTCTTATTCATCTACAAAAATTTGGTGATTTTTACTGCTAATCGTATTTGTAAAGATAGATATATTCTTCATTCAATGTTTCCTTGATTATCAATATTTGAATAAGTGTATTACTGTTTTTGAAACGAAGAATATTTTGTTGGCGTGGCTAATCGCAAAATAGTTGCTATGGCCATGTCTAGCTCGACTTGACTCAACCGAAGCAAAAATATCTTGACTGACAGGGCCCTACTCTGAAAGCCCTCCCAAGATCAATTAAATCGATTTTGCGTTCAACATGTCTCTGATGTGTAGCCCTGTCTAGGAAACAAATATTTTTGAGATTACATTAAACACTATCAGGTGATGAAAATATATTCCAAATCGAATGGTACGAATATTAAAAAAGATATTGAAACCTCATTTTATATATTAATAGGAATATATTGAAAGTCACTGCCGACAGGACGCAATTTATTACCGTCTCTCCAAAGAACCATAAAATTGTTTAAAGGCCTAACATTTAAGCATGCAATGATGCAATTAAGCAAAGTAATTCTCTAAAACATCTAGGATTTGTAGCAGACAATTAATTGAAATTCCATAAATTTCTATCTTTAAATTTTAAGAAGAATGGCAACCGATGTGAAATATCAATTCTCAATTAATAACCTCATTTGTTTCCTGTCATGTCGATTAGATGATTGCTAATTTTTACTACACAACCTATCTTAAAGTAGGTCCTCATTAACAAAATATAATTTGGGATTAAGATTCAATTTATTGATAAGCATCAGCCGCTCAATGAATTTTGGTCTTCTTATTCTATATAGCATCAATTATGTACTATTCCATAAATATTTTGGATTAATATATTCAATAAAATTGCATAACTAAACCGTCTTCAGTAACATAAAATACAAATGCTCTTTTGCTCCAACCAGATGTATATTATGGAATGATCTGAATGGTAACTAACAATAGAACAGAACTAAGCATTTGAAAAAATTGAGTGCTATTTATTGAAAAAACAATCATTACTGAGTAAGGCTTTTTAGAGTTAGCCTTGTTACTGAGCAATTCCAAAATATTGAGTACTTGGGCACAAAACCTTTAACAATACAGCCTTTTACGTAATTGGGTATATCTGTAGTGAACTATATATTCTAGATTGCAAAGTTATTTTGAATTTTTAAAGCCATATATTTTCTTTTGCTTAAATTCTGCCATATCTGCATAACACCAAATAAAAATTGGCTCTTGCAAATCCGCAAACTTGCTCCCTCAAATGCGATTCAAAAGTAGTGTTTTGCATTTGCCTGTGACCACCTAGGGACTTGCGGATGGCTCATTTTGGTGTCCGAGTCCACCCCGGCCAGTAAAATAAAGAATAGCCCACCCACGCCCGACTCTAAAGCCTTTGGTCCACCTGCGCCCGACCGTAAAGCCTTTGGCGCATCCGCGCCCGTCCGTAGTAGTCTTATGCAGCCGTATATGTGTATTTCCACCTGTATAATAGTTCAGCATAGACATAATAGTTAATAAAATCAAACAATAAAAGCAAAGATTTATCACATGAAAAAGCATTAAAGTTTCTAATTAAAATTAAAATAAACAAAAAGTAACAATTCAATTTACTTAATCATTTTTAAATGTATTAATACACTTCTGCTGCATTGCCTTGCCTTAGACGGTCCTATCCTATTGTAGCAATTCTAGAGTAAATTTATAAAAAATCATAAGATCACCACTTCCTCAAATTATGCAATCCTTGCTTAGGAGAAACCTTGATTTATGGTTCTTTTATTTATTTCTGCTAAAAGACTTTAAATATTTATGATATACTACATAAAGCGAAATAGAAAAATTGCAACAGTTCCAACACAAACATTTTATATGTATTTACATGTACGCGAACGATTTATATTAAGTTATTTATTTCGCGAAAGCACAAAAAAGTCTAAAAGCCCTCGTGCAAAAGTTGTTGTTCGAAAAAAGCTCGATCACCTTGATGTCGTGCATTCTACATTTAAACATACAACAAATGTGTGAACCAAATTCGACATTTTCACATATAATACAATATCAGAATAAAGATCAACCTAAATGTTTAGATATTCTTAGACTTTTCAGTAACCCATGAATTATGCACTTTTGTGATAATTCTGATATTTTAATTGCATTCTATCCGCTGGCCGCGTAGGTAAGGTATAAAGTAAGGCTAGCGACTGTGAGTACTTGAAATTCGAGTAAAAAAACTCAACTCGATATTTTAAGTACTCCAACACCTCGCTATTAACTTCTTCAATTTCAGCCTGTAATGTAGACTCAATTCGCTTGGATCTAAGTACGACAGATCTAAAGCATGAAAAATATTACATTACTAATAGTGACAGAGAATGGAACATTCTTTCAATATGCTAGTAACATTAGATGATATACATGTATGTATAATTCTTCTATATGTTCTAATGCAGATATTTTCATATTTATAATTTAACTGTGCTTGCTACTTTTAATAAACGTAGCTTTGTTTTTTCGATGGGAAAATTTAAATCCATCATTAAATATCCAGTGCTTAGTGTATTTAATTAACCATTTTAAAGCATAGTCATTGAAACACTAGTATACTACGATTAAATTAATTAATCTATCACATAATCGTGATCAGATTAGATATTATTGGATGAATTTGATGCTCCCCAGTTCGGTTGGTCGGAGCATGATCGGAAAACCGTACTTGCCTACATCAATATCACGAAGCTTTAATTGAAAAAATAAAATTGGATTGCTTTGCAGATAGCACTAATTCATTAATTAATTGAAAACTTGGATACGCAGTACTTAAGTAAATAACGAGATTCAAAGATAGATTTGTGAAGCATGATATTCGAATTTGATTGGTTGTCTGAAACTTTCAATGTCATTTTTCTACAGTTGAAAAGAAAAACAGAGATGCATAAAATTCATGTTAATTATGCATTAGACAAATCTACAAAGCTATGAACAATAATTGCCTAATAGAATTTTCTATTGTAAGCCTCAATACAATATTCATTCAACAATAAACCAAAAAGATTCCTAAGATATAATAAAATGTCAGTGAATTTAAGGTGGTGCATTTGCATAATTACCTGTCACTGCCAGATTGGCAGTATTTGAAGGAAAAACTAACCTAAATTTTAACTTGGTATAGATATTGACCTATTAACACAAGCAATTTGTGAGTTTTCAAAGTTTAAGCATTTGTTACAACATTTACAAATTATAACGATTTTAATCGATGATACTGATTTTATCAATGATTTAGTACATAACTGAACCTAAGTGACACCTTGCATCTTTAAAGACACAAAGCGAAATTTACTAATTGTCATCAGATCTGTTTTCTAATGAAAGTATACATAGTTCGGTTACAAAAATCCCCAAATAGTCATTAGTTATAGTACGATTAGGTATACACCCACTAACATGTAGGTGTTATTTTATGGAAATAAGCAGTTTTTTGAAATTCAAAGAAACCATTTCTTTGATTTTCATAATAGTTTGTTATTATTTTTTTTACTTAAAGGCATAACTATTATTTTCTTTTTTAATTAAAGTTACCTTGTTTCGCCAGTGTAGTCTTGAAGATACAAAACGTATTTTTTTATCCCAAATAATTTAAAATTTGTTGGCTTTTGTAATGCCACACTAGTATCGCATTTATTAAGGAAATATCTGATAACATTGTTTAAATACGACTTTAATGTTAAATATAGAATGCTGTGAATAATCTCAGACTTTGGTGTATTTTATGAAAGATATGCATAAAATAATACTATACACTAATTACCATGCTATTCCGGCAATAATTTCGGTCTATTTTCCATAAGGATAACATTTATATTTCTAGTAAGAATAGCTTCAAATTTTTATTTCACTATGGATCTCTATCTCACTAGTGATATAGAAATCCATAATTTCACTACGTTTATTACCTTGTTCCACAAATTTGAGAGATGTCAACCATGGCGTAATATAGCACGCCCTGATGTCAACTAATTATTAGTATACTTACAGTATTATGTTGTGATAAATTACGGCAAAATATTCTAGCTAGTACTGTAATTAATTTTGCAATAATACACGACATTCATTTAAAGAAAATTAAATTAAATTGTAAAAAAATAAGAAAATAAATTTATGCACTATATTAACTAAAGATCATTTTCAATTCATTAAAATTATATTAAGAAGTCTTTACAATAAACATATTTACATATCTATTATATAAATTTAAAAGATTTACATTCGTTTTCAAAATAACATTACTTCCACTACGATGACGACTAAGTTAGACAAACAAATCTTTAAAAATATTGTTCTCATTTTCACTGTTCTCAAGCATGCAATTCCGGGTTTGCTTCATCTATAGGAAAGTATTTAGCTCTACACCATTTAATAAAGACCTATTTAGAAAACATGTTGTTCATCATTAAATTTTCACGCTTTTCAGAATATGACTGTAAGTATGCAAGCCGAAATGAAGAACATTATATGTTTAAAAAAGTAAAACTTTGATTCTAGTTATTTCAATAAAGCGTATTCCTATAGTGGTAATAAATCTATTAACTACAACATTTTTTACATATGCTACTTTTCTTCAACTATAATCGAATACTTAAAAACGGTTGTTTTTTGTCTCCAATCAAACTCGAAAAAGCTAGAAAATCCGGGTGGTGTTTCTGATCCAAAATTCAAATCCAATGAGAACTCTGATCTTACTAAATATTTCTTCTTTAAAAATTTCAACTTTGAGAAAACTTTTCATCTTCTAGTAATGTTTTTAGCAAAAACTTTCATCTTGAATTGCCTACAGCAATTGTAAAACATTCTATTTTACTCATTAATTAAAAAACTACATGTCAAAGTTCTGATGACGTAAGAAAGTTTTTGTTGAATATTTTATATCATTGACAGGTAAAACAGAAAATATCTAGTAGAAATGTGTTTATTTAACAGTCTATGTTGTTCAAAGTTATGCTTGAACCGTATTTAATAATTTAAAATTGTACTATTTATAATTTAAAATATTCTTACTTCAATCAAAAAATATTTATTTCTTATTTGCTCTTTTAACAGCTTAACCAATCAAATTCTTCACTCAATATTGTTACAAGTTTATAAGAAACCAGAAATATATTTCAGTTGACACGAAAATATCAAAAGCTATTCCACTTGGAGGATTAAGTGTTCATAAACGTCTTAATGTGCCCGAACTATATGTTGGCAAAGGATAAAATTAAAACCATATACATTTCAACCTATTAGATTTTATTAGCTAATGGTATTTCTTAGTTTGCATTTTCAACCTGGACAATTGCTATAAAATTATTAAAGTATTATTCTTCGCAATAATTCTCATATGAGGCATTATAATTTAAGCCAAACATTTAAATGGATTAAAATATGGAAATAACGAGGTTCAAGTTTCACTTCAAATTCACGATTCAATTTTCTATCAACAATCAATGTTCAATTAAATCAGACAGAAATTCATTTCCTTCTGGATGGCTTAGAAGTAAAGAAGTCAAAAGGAATTCTAAATGTTACGCAAAGAGAGCCAATTTAGAAAGTTCGTGTTATATTTCTTGATACACATGACATTCAAAAATAAACTTCTGAATATTTTTGTTTTTTATATAGCTTAAGACTTACTTAAATACTCTCATTTTATGTGCAAGATAGGGGATGCATTCAAGAAAGGGCGGAGCTAATGTCGCACATAAGTCTCCCTCAGTAATGCTATATTAAATTAAAACTAATAAAATATTTATATTTTACCTAAGTTAGTTTAAATGCCAAGTTTATTGGTGAGAAATAGAGTAGTAAAATGATTAAAAGTTTATTAAATTGTAAATGAGGAAATTATTCTCCTCTAAAGAATTATGGGTACAGCTCTGTATATATGCATTAAGAAATTCATAAAATTTCAAGATTTCTCTACATTTTCTGTTAAAGATTAGAAGTGGATTCAAAGTCATTTGACACAAATGCATTCATTTTCTTATTTTTAAATTTCCACTCAACTTATTTATGTTTATTTCCAGATACAGAATAAGCTAGTTGAACCGTTACCATATTATTTAGTACACGATTAAAAATTAAAAACACTGCTTACAAAATTTCGTAGACATGTTGAAATAGGAATATGTCAATAGCTTTGTTACTTATGCATTTTTGCTAGGATATAATTTCTGTGGAAAAGCGATATTTTAAGAATCTCTATGAAAATTATACACTGTAACCTGTTCAACATCTGCTGAATGATCGATGCTTGCAAATTTTGGAAGGAGTTTAAACATAGTATCCTTATGACAATAAAGGACATTTTGATAATTAACTGATGAAATAATTCAGTTGTACTTCTGAACATGATAAATACTGATACATTGTAAATATCTATGAAATATATTTTTATTCTAGTGGGGCCTTTGTACCTTCAGAAAATGGTGTGGAATTTATAATTCGATATAAGTTCAATTTTCCGCAATTGATGTGTGAGAAGATTTTAAAATGGACGATGATTATAGAAAAAATAAGCTGGTTGCAAGAATCGAAATGATTGCGACCAATTTGCTAAGGTAGCGTTAAATTGCATAAACATTCACGGGAACCGTGTCACATTAAATTTAAATCAGAGTGTACAATGTGCATGGAAATGTTCACGTAATAGACATGAGATAAAGACATTGATGCATGAAAAAGCTTAAAAGAATCATTAATATTTCAACCTCCAACAGATGCGTGGAAACCGAAGTCTTGCAGCTGTAAATACAAAGCCTGGAAATATGACCGTTTTGTTTGGTTACGCCTCTCATAAATAGTTAAATCAGATATTAGAATTTTGAGGTAACAGTGTTTATTATACTGTATATGATTTGCCCAAGTTAAATTGAAACTCATTAAATGAATGACTAAATACTCAACGTTAGCCATTTTATTCGTGTTAATTTTTTACAATTAGATATTTTAACCCTATTGTATGTAATTGGGGAGGAGGTGCAAAATTACCTCCCCAACCCCATATCTTAAAAAATCAATTCTCATCACATGACATTTAATTTTGTTCATCTCCTGAAGAATGGACATTTTGTCAGAAGGTAGTACTGACATATATATATATATATAAAAGTTATGGGAATAACTTTCCGTTAATGGCCAACAATTTGCAAGACTTGCGGACATCCGTTCATAGCAAATAAACATTCTATTTTCCAGTAGCATGTACCCAACTCTTTGTTTAAAAAAATTTGACCCTTTTTCCGAAGAAGGCAAATACTTTTGCATGCAAGTGTTTAGTTCGGATATTGGTAATTGATAATTTTCTGTACACTTCCAAACCAAAAAACGCGATTATTATTTGGGTGATTTCAGTAACAACAAGAAGGTCGCGGGTTTTCCATAACAATACGCTAACTTCAAATGCCCAATGTTGTCCAAACTTACTTTTAATTCCACGAGTGAGTTATTTTTCACTGTTTGTTGCACATAATCTTTAATTAAATTTTTAATTATTAACAACGAAAATCAAGTAAAATTTTCAATAACATTCAAGACCAAACTCCCGCTTGACTAATTTTCCAGTTGGAGTATTTTAATGAATTTTTAAACCAAATTGGTTTTAGATTTCTCCAATGACTTACATATTTTCTAATAGGCTATTGGCATACTTCTTACATTCTGAACACGAATCTATTCATTTTCCAAAATTGATACTAACATTACATTTAAGCTTAAGAAGAACACAAAGGTTAACTTTGACTCAAATAAAATACGTTGTTATTCATGATATATTTACCAAACACTACAGGTATTTGAAAATCCAATAATGTTGACATTTGTAGTGAACATTTTAGCACTAGAAACGCAACGATAGATCAAGATGACCCATAAGCCTTTAGCAGGTACAAATACGTCCAATTATGTTGATAATCGCATTGAATTTGCTGTTGATAGAAATTATATTTCTATTCAATAATTTCCGCATTTGAAATATCAGATGTAAATATATTCTCAAGAAGTTTCGCTGTTCTAGGGTTAAATGTCTTCCTTAAATTATTATGAATGAGTAATGGTCGCTCCACTGGAACAAATTTGAGATCCAAACAATGTTCGTGTTACTTAGTTTCATTTAAATCAAGGATATACATGAGCGAGGATCGTTAGCTTCCTGTTTTAAATTCGATTATTAGGGTTGTCAATGTATATTATCGGTCTGAGGTGTTCGATAATAAATTAAATTAAAAATTTGTTAGGTTTTTAGAAGTACATCTTTGATTTAGATTCACTTCAAATCAACATATTTGCTAGAAAAAAAAATATATATATAATGTTGATATGAAATTTGAAAGCAAATTTCATTATTCTAACACAAACACATTACGCTTTAGCAAATATTTACATTATGTGACACCTGCTTTGAACAACAGTCTAATTTGCAATATAATGGGAATTTGCAAAATGAAAGTTTTTTCTAAAACCCATTACATTAACATATCTGTAAATTAGAGACGGATTTTTAAAAATGTGCATTATTACACAGTTGAGATACAATTTTTAATGAAATATTTCAATTTAAGTTTGCTATGCAGTTCACCCATCCGGAATAATTAAATTTCAAGTGAAATTCCCCGTGCAAAATTTCCAAAGAAATGATTTAAAACTAAATTAATAAGAATAATAAAATGAAATTGTTTATTAATTATGCTCTCTTATTCTCTTAATATTAACTTCAGCAGAAAGATTTTTAAACTTATACATTTTGACAAATCATTATTTTGTCATTAATTGACAGACGATTTCAATATGTGAAAGTAAAAAGTGAATGAAAACTATTATCATTTATCATCATTATTACCAAAAATAAACCATGATTTTGTGCTCAGGAGAGATTAAAATTTGGAATAGTACTTACTGATTCAAATTTAACGAGTTTCTTTTCAGATTTTTGGTTTGAAATGGCTCGTAGATGGACTCTGGCAACTTTGTATATGCATCCATACGTAAACACCATCACAATCAATGGAATATAGAAAGACGTAGCACTTGATACAACTCTAAGTCAGAAATTAGTATTAGAAATATCATCAAACGGTAAGCAATAGCTTAAAGTTAATTCCTTAGACATATAAAGCATAGCTGGTAATAAGTTAATCGTCAAATTGAACAATCAATGACAACTCATTATTGTAGAAAGTTTGCAGTACATCTTCAAAAATCTCAGTATTGAAAAAATCCCATTTGTAATCCTTAAATAAAGTCTTGAGTCCATGCATTAAGCTTCTCAATCCTCTCCTATTAAAAATTTTTATTAATTAATTTCTCATTATTTTTACTGGTTATATCTTGAATGCACTCTAATCTTCTAGACAAACCATATACTAAATTAGAGCAAAATATATTTTATATTGAGATCTCGTATTCTTTAGGTGGTAAGGCCTATATCAATATATAGTAAGGTGCATTCAATGTAATCGAACGAAATCTAAAATGACTTGTTATACCTCTTAATCCAAAGCGAAAAGCAAGTTTTTCAAGACACTCTCTAATATAAGTGATAAACTTTAATACCTATAGGTGAAAATGAACGAAAGAAATAAATTCTTGACTTTAGCTATCATGGACAACCAAAATAACAGGACACAATCAAAATTCTAAATAAAAAATAGAATTACAAATGTATTGTAAGCAAATAAGATTAATTTCTTTAACTTCATTATACCAAAACACTGAAAATCATGTTTTATTTATTTCTAGATCCTTGAAACAATACATTATTAAAAGTTTTCTTGAAACTGTGAAAATATTGTTATTCGTAAGTTTTGTATTCCTATTTAAATGTATTGAATTAAATATTAATTTTCTATTACATTAAACTTATTAGAAAAATTTATCTGTATAAATGTACTGATTGTATGCATCATATCGTTTCATCATGATATTTATAATTCTATTATGACATATGCAAAGATTAAAGCAAGCCTACTGTTTTTATAGTTGTCCTTGATGGCATTAGACAAATTAAACAAGTTTACATCAAGTTTTGCATGCCTCTTTTCATTGTGCACTAACCAATTATCAATTTGTCGCTTTCTTACATAACTGCTGTTTGGCTTTGGGACATGAATGTAGGGTTCTGCAAGAGCATGCCCTCCAATGAGATTTAAAAATTTCAGTGGTATTGACTAATACACAATTGGGACCATGCACACGGATATCGAAAATTTACTCATAGTTTTTGTCAATTTACAGAAAAAAAGTTGTCGTTTTATCACATGGTACCATGGGGTCAGAAAATTTCATGGGACTGTATGGGTCTTGCAGAATCCTAAAGGAAAGCCTTGCACATCCTGGCCACAGAATCATTATTGAAACATTCAGACCGTATAATGAACTAGGCAACAAAAAATTTTATTGCAATGGTCTAATAAGCTACTTACTATTATATTTGAGAGGAGGGTGATCTGGTTTCAATCGGGGGGGGCATAGCCCCCTAGGCCCCCTATAGATACACCACTGGTTAGGATATCAAGACTGAGAAAAGCGCTTCTGTCAAAATGAAGCGAATCATTAGCCAAGAAATTGCAAATTAAATCCGTTTATTATTAGAAATACAAAAAGTAATTCTTTAAGACAGGATAACTGCAAGAATTTTAAGGATAATCTAGGCGTATGCTTTAATATTCGTTGATAATATCGAGCGACAGCAGAATTCTAATTACTCAAACTTTATGTTTACTGCTACAAACATTTTGGTTTTCCCTAGGGAAGCATTCTTCTGGGCCTTTAATAAAAACCGATAATTTGAAATTCACGCAACATTATACTGAAATAATATTCGTAATATTTAAAAACAAGACACTATGCCTTTAACATAAATAAAAATTATTATTATACAAATATTTCGCCTGAGGTTAAATATGATTTATTACTTGTAAATATTATCGTTCTTTGTATAATTATTTAGCAAATTTGTAAACGTTTATGGTTTCAATATATTTCAAAGTTGATGTTGAACAACGTTTGGTATTGAAGAGAAACCATTTAAAGATTCATTATTGCGGTATACCAGATAGGATTAAGTGCAAAATTAATTTTATATGTGATATTTCCATAAACTTCTGAAATTCTAATTCATCCATCACTATTTGATAACTTTCCACAACAAATAGATACATCTTTTACAAAATCATTTTTATAATTTACGCACGACAATGTCAAGTTTTTATTGATTTAAACATTATTTCTTGGAGAGGATTTACAAAAAGGCAAGGTTGATTCCTCGCCCTGGCCCTAATTTAAGTAGGCCATGATTACTTTAAGGGCTCATATATCTGGGCTTGATTAAAGGCTACTGCATATTTTCTTTACATCGATATCCCTTAATCCCGCACATTAGATAATAAGAATTGGATAACTATCGTTTGAAAAAAATTGAAAACCCTTTCTTTGATTTCCATTTATTTTTTATTTAAAATTGCATATTTACATAAACTAATCGTATTACTAATTGAATACATATAAGTAGCCATTAAGGAAATATTACACTTATTACTACTACAGAAGTAGTAATTATATGTAGCACAACTTATTAAAGTCTGATGGACCATATGCCAATGGAATTGACAAAATGGTGTGAAACCCGTCCTCTTAATTTTCAAAAGCGAGCATTTAATTAATGGCATTTGATTTGCAAAGCAACTAGGGAAAATTATAATGTCAAGTGAAATCAAATGTAATTGGTCCAAACCAATTGAAAGCCAAGCGGATTAATAGTCCCATTTCCATATCGAATTCCACTTTGAATCTTTAACAAAAATTCACTTGAACAATATAAAAAGGTCCACTGCGTGTTAATCCGCGCAGATTAGAAATGTTGAGGCCAGAAAAATCCCTAATTTACAAACTATAAGAATAATAAGCAATCGTCTATAGAACTATCTGATTGAACAACGTAATGGTCATGGAATATCTAAGGTTCGTTCGAACCCTATTTGCCAAAACATTGATTTTGTCTTTAAAACTCACAGGAGGTTGATTCAGTCACCTTCCATAATGACTAATTTAAGCTAATTTAGACACTTTTCTTTATCATAAGTAAGAATTGAAATGGGTACTGCTCCTTATACCCAATCCAGCATCTGCCCAGTACAAGCAATTTTAGTCATATTCATACAACGCCCACTTGCCATTTTGATACATAGGCATTTAATCCACCGAAAGATGTTCTAATAGTTGATTAAAGACTATTGAAAACAAACGCCATTCGAAAATCATTGCATATTATGGTAAATAGAAATTCTGAAGTTTAAATACTAAATGTATATTCTGTGCCCTTCAAAGTTAAAGTTTGCTTACACATTACCAACATATTCGAATTTGGGTATCCAATGCGCAATTATGTTCAGTTTTGTACTTAAGGACAAATATGAGTATAATATATAATAGGACTGTTATTACGAGTCCTTTGCACTCCTCAAACACAATACTTATACACTGAGGGTTGTTCACCATCAAATAACAACCAGTCACTTGTTTACGGTGTTGTTACTCTAAATCTTATGCGAATAAGTGTGAAATAAAATAAACTAATTTTGATCGATGATAATTTTTATTGTATCAGTTATACTTAGTAAAAGCTAGTAAATTTCATGGAAACAAAGTTAAGATTATGAAATATAATTTTGGAAAAACGGTGAATGCAGGAAAATTGGGAATGAAAAGCACATAAAGCACAAGGGAAAATGAATGAATGCACGCACTTCTCTTTGTGTTGACTCTCATTGATTAAACACCAACTAAATCAATAGTCAGTCTTTGCCCAAAATTGAGTTACCAATATTTAACTTCAAAATAAACACAAAAGGATTTCCAACAAGATAGATATTCGTTTTCAATGCCATCCATTGCGCATAGATTAGTAGCTTTCAATGCTCTCGGTCAGAGAATGTGTAGTTATTTGCCTTTATGCCATTTTATAATAAATACAAGACCTTTAATTATAACTCATGAAACAAAGTGAAAATATAAGCATAGCAAATTTTAAAAAATAAAAATAGAATTTGCTCCTACTTGACTAAAATTTTGTCTGATTTACGATCATATCGTAAAAAATATAGAAAGATCTTTGAATTTTGGTCTGAAACCTAATCAATAAGAAACATGCAAATATATAACCCGCAGAAACAGAACTAGCCCTCACTTCTTATTTGGGTATACTGACCCTAAGGTTAAATTTTAAAAAAATGCGCATTTTTATTTTGAGAAAAATGGGTACTGTAAAACATTGACTTTAATATTCCATAAGGCATTTAAGAATATACTTAGCCGTTAATCTGAAAAAGACATTTATAGTACCAATAGCACATCTAGAACGTTTTGCCTAGAAACGTTTCCTAGCGACAGGTAAGCCCCCTTATACCCTTGCAAATGATGTATACATTAATTAATGAATGTGAATTTGCTTTAGTAGGAAATTTTCCACCACCTCGAAATTGCTGCTGTTGCAAAATTTTGAATTTTCAAACTTATAATCAAAGTTTTTTACAGAGATATTTTGCGTTGTTCCGATATTGACATTTTTCATCAATTGTAAATTTTGCCTCATAATAAGTCGAGCATAAATAAAGTATCAAATTAAAGATTATTTCAAGGAGCATGGACTAATATTTATACAACATGTTCAGAAAACTAATTGTATATGATCATCATTTTCTGGAAAAAATCTGGAAATTGTAATATGAAAATATATAAATTTTCTCAAAAATGTGTCATAGTTATGCAAAGTTTACTGACTGTTTTTAGTTCATGCTTTTGAATAAGTTTTCCTTTTTCTATTGCAAAAAGAATTTTGGAAAAATGTTGAAAGGAAAAAATTTACGATACACCAAAAATTTTGCCTAACTTTGCATTTCTGGGTGGTGGCTATTTGAGATTTAGAGGTCATATACTACATACATAGTCTAAGCTTTCAAAATTATGCATTCTCTCAAGATTTCACTCAACTAGGCTGGTAGTGGTACATTGATTCAAATTGAATGATGAAGCTGTAAAATCTCCCAAATAATTAAATAATATCTGTATGGATTTATTATTTAATATTTGATGAAAACTAGAGGGAGGGACAACAACGAAGCACATTATCTCTTCGAAAATCAATATTCTAATTAATCAATAATTATATTATTTTATTTCATTATTAGTTTTTCCATAGTTTGAAAAACATCGCAAGAGAAGAATAAGCATAACTAAAAATAGACGACTCCCAAAATAAATGACCTTATTTTTATATCCTTTTATTCAATTTGGTAAGTTCTTTTCTTCAATATTGTTAATATGAAGTATAAATATACTTACCATTTTAGTTTAAATAAACAAAAGGTTTACGTTGCAATGAGTGAACAATGAGTGACGTAAATATACATTAGCTGGTATTTTATAATTATTATGTAAGTATACTCTGACTTTATATTGGAAATGTTTTTCAAATTTCTGTCTTCTAATCAGAAAGTTTATGCCGTTGTTTTTAGCATACTGTCTGTCAATTGATTCTAAGAAATCAGACTAACGATGATGATAAAACTTAGAAAATCATAAATTAACCATTTCCAAAAAATAATCTCATCCTAGAAACATATTCAAACATTAACCTTTTACATGATGATGTCATGCTGTTTGATTTCAAGCACTGAAATTTTGAGAAGGAGATCTTAGGCTTGCAAAAACTTGGCAATTATGAATTGCTTGAGATTAATTCTAAGAATATTAGGAGGGACAACTTCTCCGAATACTGAAGATATGGATTTAACCCTATTTGCTACATGGGGGATTGATTCCGCTCCTCCTGTAAATTCTAAATTCTTTTAAATTTTAAAATTCCGATATGTCTGTACTTTCCTGACTTTTGCTTTTATAGCATGAAAAGCATTCAGACAAAACTGGAAGAAATTTCATCCACTCATTCTCTTTTTATAAGACTTTTACAAAAACAATATTTTCACAATTTTGATTATGCAATACTGCATTTCTACATGAAAAATCTGTTTTTTGTGCGCCATTTAAACATTTTATGTCCGTTGTAAACTAAAATGCCTCCCATAGAAACATTAATCAGGGTTTGTCAACTCAGAAAGCATCATAAAATTTAGTCTATTGAAAAAATTTCAAAACATCAAAACAATCTTGAATTTTTCACTACCCGCGTTTGAAAATGATGAGTTCATCAGCCTAATAAAGAAGGCATCGTCTATTTGAAGGCCTTATTTTATAGAGGAAAAATGGTTTAGTAACTGAGAAAGATGCACGGAAAATATTCAGAAAAAAATATTTATTAGGGGCCTGAATCAACCCCCTTCTGAAAATTCAACAAACAAAATTAACGTGTGGCAAATAGGATTGATATGTTCACAAATTTTTTATGTTTAGGCAGTTTCACATTCAATTTTATAATATATTAGCATTTGAACTTGAAAGGCACCGAATGTTGTTACAAAAAAGTAATACAAAGCACTGCAAATAAATTAGAATTATAGTTTATCAAATGGAAGAGCCATTAAATAAATCCAATTTATACTGTTTTCTGAAATCAAGGCAAATCTATTTTTATCAAGGCGTCAAAAACTTCTAAATTAAATTAAATTAAATTTTATCCCATTAATTTCCTTATGAACAACTTGATTCATATAGCACAAGTAATTTTCGGAATGTAATTTTGATGAACTTCTGATAGATTTGGTAAAACTTTTGACATTTACTCAATATCCTTTGACTTCCGTTAGCGGCAGCCAACGTCTTCTAAGACAAACAAATTTTCATAAATACTTTATAAATTCTCACAAAATATGAATGAATTGGATTGGCTCCCAGCTCAGGAGACTCACCAGTTTATAGGGAGCCTGAGAAGTGTTTCTAAAAATGCTAGTTTCTGTACACTACCCATAACCACTTATGTAATGCTAACTATCCAAGTACTAGTTGTGGTTCTGTTCATAATGCTGTAAATAAGTGGCGCAGCCAGGGGCCTACGATGCCATGCCCACCTAGGGTTGGTAAGCTATATCCTATTTCACCATTTTTTATTCCGTCATGCTCCTTCATAAGCACACTCTCTATTCCCGTCCTTTAGTTAAGAATACTTGATGGCAAATTTCTACCTTTCTTCTTTTTTTGGGTGGGTTCAATTGGATTTTGAGTCAAAATTCTCGGTTTTGGTTTGCTTCAGTTTGTTTGAAAAAAATTAATAACAGAAAAATAAATTTTATGAATACAGAGGCAGGCGTTTTTTTTCACGATATGACATTTCGTTTTGCTAGTATATATTTTTATCCAAATTTAGGAAAATTTCAGGTGCACAGTAACTTTTTGAACGATATATATATATANTTTTTTTCACGATATGACATTTCGTTTTGCTAGTATATATTTTTATCCAAATTTAGGAAAATTTCAGGTGCACAGTAACTTTTTGAACGCACTATATATATATATATATATATATATATATATGTATATGTATATGCAGGTGGTACGTAGACTCGCATGTAACATGCATGCTGTTTTCAAGTGCCCCCTTCCGCCACTGCTGTAACTATTAGTGTGATTAACTTTTTTTACATAGCCTGCAGCAAAATTTACTTACTCTAACTCTTATGTCCACGTGCTTCTACTTATTCCTTCAGTGTTAATGCCTCTTCTGCATCATTCTAAACTCTAAGCTGCATTGACATTTACAGTCTATCCCCATATACAATTAGGTTGAATGTCTTTTCTCCTCCTAATAAGTTTTTGCTTTATCTCTGCCTTTTCCTTCAGCGCATTCTTTTCCTATCTAGCTATTCCTGCATAGGATAATGCACGTTTCTATTGATTTATTCTGTTCTGTCAATTGAATGCTGACTCTTGCAAAAACTTCCTTATATTATTCAAAACAATATTCTGCTAAGTTATCTCTTTCGAATATGCCACCTCAGTCTAGCCTGTTTATATCTCTTTCTCTAGAAATCTATTTCTACACAATTGCTTGATTTAATTTATGAGCAAGTAATCTTTACCATCCCTATCTTTGTTCTAGATTCTTTCTGCGCCTTTAGTGTCAACCTATTCTTTTGAAGTAACACTACAGTTTGCTTAAAATCATTAACTTTAACAGCTTTCTAGTATTTGGCAAAGACATTATTGGTCCAAGTAAATTGCATTACTTACCTTTTTGAGTCTTTCTGTATCGGGAAGGTCCTTCCCACTACTATTTATTTCTGGACAATCCCTACCACACATTTTGATAACAAGGAGTTTTTCAGACGCGAGTCGTAAAATTATATTATAAGAATAACACGACTTGTGGCAAATATTATTTACACATTGAATAATATTTGGTGCTTACGCATTTTTTCATGAAAATAACTTTATTTCATTCATTAGGTTTTATAGCATACTAAGTCAACAATGATGTTGAAAGAGAGAATGCGGAATTCAAAATTTGATACTCTGTATGGGCTTGGGCTTTTACCTAATAACAAAACTATTAATATTGTAGATACCAACCTGAATTTAGGATCCATTGTTATTAAGCACTGACTGGAATTGTAGTCTGTTTCTATAATGTATCTCCATGCCAGTTGAACTAATGCAATCCCTATACTACATGCCCACACTGCAAATATCATCAAGACACATGTAGAATGAGTCATTCGTCTAGGATAACGGAAGGGAGTGACAATTGCCCAATATCTATCCAAGGAAATTGCGCAGAGATTTATTATGCTAAAAACAGAATTGTTTGACAACATAACTACGTACATGTACATGCTAATATAACCTAAGCTATTAATTGTCAACATTGAAGTGAAGATCTCTTCTTCACAATTATTTAAACAAAGATGTATATCTCAAAGCATTATGAAAAGCATACTCAAATACAAAAAAATAAAGTTCATTATGTTGATGAATTCCAGGGCCATAGCAAAGGGGTGGCCTAAAATTTTTTGAGTCCCCTAGAAACTGTCAAGAAATAAAAATTATTTCTTTGGTATTATTATCTATGGTGATGGTCACTGGAAAAGTTCACTAGCGGTCAGTTACCCTGCTTGTTCAGATATTAGCTTTTTCATTTTGTAATTAATTTATATTATATAATTAAATCTAAGAGTTTGTTTGTCTGTTTGTAGTTGTGGTCGTACATAAAAAATTTGGGCAAGCAATTCAATGCGCTGGTATTTTTCACATAAATTTCCCACAATTGATATGATGGTTATTTTTTAGAGGATTGTATTTCATTGAATTCTAAACTCAAAATGTTGTTTTAGGTTAAAACAACCCATTTTAGTAAATATTTCTCATATTAATACATTGAATTGGGAACCTATCCGCAGCCTAATGTATTGCAACCAGAAGCACTGCACAACAATTGTGGTACGAATAAGTAAACTCCTATCTACCATTCAAATATGAAAATTGTAAAAAATTATTAATATTTTTATATAATAAACATTGTTAGTTATCAATGTGTAATAATTTGCACTATTTTTAGTCTTAGCAACACAGTCATCTTGCAAAAAAGGAATGTTTTAATTATGACACGATTTTGTTGTACCATTCCATTTGCAAAATTACTCTTTCCACCGCAAACAAAAGCTATTATGCAGACACCTAATTTATATCATTTTTGATCAATGGTACAATGGCCAAAGTTTTAATTGATTATAGCATACTAAAAATTGGAGGATTTCTGGCGACTTACAAATTGCAAAATATTAGGGAGTTAAATGTAACTCTCAAATTAATTAAACTTACTTACATTAGGTATTCACAATCAATCAATATTAGATTTTGCTAGCAATTAACTGTTGGTGTACGTTGATAACAATACTAGGTAAAGTAAGTATGGAATGAATTTTCACCCCAATAATGTAACCAACAAATAATAAATAAATAATTATTTACTTAAAATAAGTTTGATCTATAGGAATTCTATGCTTACTGCAAATGACTATAGAGCATAATTGATAAGAAACATACATTTCTGTCATCCTAGAGCTTGATCACACAGCATATGCTTTGAGTTTCTTGTTATTACTAAGTTTCAAATTTTTGCTTTAAACCAATCCCATTTGCTAAAATTCATTTCTAATCCCCTCGACAGAGAATGGAGTTTGACGTGCCTTTCTACAAATGACATTGCAATTTGGTATTGCAACTTAAGTTTTGACTACTAATAACTAATACTTGACCTTACATTTCAATTACTAAACCTGTATTAACCACAGTGATAATAATTGTAAGAAATATTTCATTTGGCCATCTCCATCTCCTTAAGTTGTAGAAACATCAACACTCCTTATAATTGTGTAAAAGTTTTCTACGCAAATTCTCATATCGTTTTTTAATAGGAGAATATCAAATTTTCTTTCTTATGACGCGCATGAATGCTTCAAACTAATGCAATATGTTTGATAGCTTTGTCCCAAAATATACAGATTTGAATATAAGTGAATAGTGTCATTTTGCAGACTGAGCACAACGATTTTGGTAAAAGATTTCGTGAATTGCAACAATTTTTCCGACATTGATTTTATTGCATTGATTCATTCTATAGACCAAAACCATCAATCAGTTGTCTGCACCTAAAGAGCTCCTTTATCTTTGTAATGCCTAGGAAATTGAATGAGCAGTTTCTTGAACATTGCATTCTGTATTAAAAAAAGTCCATTCTGACCAGTATATATATATATATTAAGCAACATTTTTGGGACATCTTTCAATCTTAACAATCAAATATAACTTCATGCCATAATTCCCAGAATTAATTGTTATATATTGAAAAAACCTTTGATTACCACAAAACTACCAACATTTTGTCTCCTATAAGAATGTCACAGGATTGTATGCTTGCAGTGATTTCAAATTGAGCAGTTCAACAACGAATTTTAGAGCAAACGAGTCGTCAGATTAGCCTTTAAGTACAGGATCATTGAAATCATTCAACATAAAGCTATTTTATAATCAGGAATTGACCAAAAGTTCTGGAAAAAATTTCGGCTACAAAAAACGGTTTTCGGCGCCGTTTTAGTCCTAAACGGAAATATTTAAAATTTGGGCAAAAATTTATTGGGAACAATAAAAATATAGGCTGCAATAATGTTAATGAACATAGGCTGAAATATAAATTACAAACAACGTGAACAATATAACGTAAGTAAACTATTGCATGCTGAATAATGAAATATATTATATTTAATAAAAACAAGTAGGCTAGATTTTCACCCAATGTTTGAAGTCAATCTTGCAAAAAATAATGGTGTATTGAAGAAAATTCCTCAAACTTCATTACAAAAATGCATAAACTACGATATCACATGAAGTTTTCGTCTGCCAATACACTAAGATGCAATTCAAGTGAACTCGCTTCCTCTAAGCTTTTCGCAGTTTTCAAGGCAAATCTTTAGAACATCATTTCAAACATTGTCTAAAGTTCTATACTTATCCTAAATGTCTTTCCGCACCTTTGATTAATGTTGAATAGCAAAAGCATTCGATGAGCCAACAGAATTTTAGTAATTGAAAATTACTTTCCAAACTTTACCAATTTCCATTAATCTACAGCTCACATTAGCTGAAAAAAGCAATTAACCGAATATTCTTATGAAGAAAATAATCGGCGAAAAATCGTGAAAATCGGCAAAATTAATCTGTTTAAACATTTAAATACATTTTTTGCATGGTTGGGCTTTGAAACACACCTTAGAAATTTTTCGATTCTGCCGAAAAATTTTTTCCCAACCATTACTATTCCAACCTCTAAAAATCGCTTGTTCACACATTTTTAGACCAAAAATTATGAGAAGCTCCATTATTAAATTTGCATGTCCCAGAAAAATTTTGCGCCTACAAAGTGGGCAACTTTCTTGCAACTTGGTGAAGTAAGTTGCACATAAATAGGAAGACCTGAACCAGTGTGCATAAACTATCAATCACTAAAAACCGATAATCTTCTTCAGGATTACTTGAGTTATCATTTATTAGTTTTGGATAAATTTGATGAAATGTAATATCCTCACTTAAAAACAAAGTTTCAAATGTTCACTTCAAGGATGTTCATACCTGTTTCTATGTCATAAGTGTACTCCAAACAGAAAATATAATATGCAATGCTGAAAATGAAGTAGATTTATAACTGTAAGCAAAAAACACAAATACGATTCTAGCCATTTATCTGTTAATGTGACTATAATCTAGACACTATATGGTAGAACAGTTACACTAACTCTATATTTTAAAATGTAGGTAAACTTACACCTCTGAAATCCTAGCAATCCTATCCCAATGATCGATAAACCTGCCCTATTTGCTTGGGGGTGAATCCCCCCTCTCCATTATGTACTTCGTACAAAATAGCTTTACATAATAATCTTCTCATTGCCCCAGTCTATTAGACAGAAAAGGATTTTCAATAGGATTTAGAAAACCATTAACTGCCGAACTTGTGTTCTTAAAAAAATTCATCAGTTATAATATGCCCAAACGTACATTAACAGTTAGTTATGCCTGGAAAATGTAAATTGTAAAAAATTAACGCCTAAGGCGTAAATGATTAATCATTGGGATTGCATTTCAAATAGTTCAGAATTTGAATGTATAAAATAGCTTTCCAGAACACTTAATTACCAAAATGCAAAGAACATCAATAAAATAGTAAAATAATTGGAATCATCTGCCGTAGTTCTGTCACGTGATTAGCGCGTTGCCATTTGCTAATGAATTCGAGTGCAATTGACAGTGGTTCATGATTATTAAGAAATATTAATAAAACGCCCTGTCAATTTGATCTCCAAATTCTAAGATGGCGACATTAATAAAATTATGTAATCTGCTTATTATACTTTTGCTTCTACGCTTGATAAAACATTGATTTGAATACAATTTTAGGTTGATTGAAAATGCAGTACTTTTTTAATATGAAAAACAGCAAATGTAAAAATCATTAAAAATTTTAGCATCTAAGATTCATTGTTGTAATGATAACACAAATAGGTTTACTGGATTTCAATTAAACCCTGGAAATTCGATTTTCTTCTGTATTCTTTTAGAGATATTAGTATACGTATCTTACAATTCCCTGGTGTTAACTTTTGCCAATTGGTTATTGTAGTAAATTGGTTCAATTTCGTCTTAATGGAGAATGAGGTATATTGCAAGGAGGTTAACTCATTACCTTTTCCATGTTTAGTAAATATATCAAATAAGGAAATGATAGTTTATGATATTTTTGATTATATATCTATTAGAAACCACTAAAACTATAATTTCATTTTAGAGGTTTGCTATGCTCGAAAACACAAATTACTGGCCTTCAAAATCAATATTGTGTTTGAAGTAATTTACATAATCTACTTCTAATATCGAAAAAACATAGGTGAATAAATTTGAGACATTTTTTATAAATAATTCAAATCCTCGAGTTTTGCACTATATAGTGAATTAAGATAGTAAAATATTTCTAGAAAAGCTTAACAAAGAAGTACATGTAAGTTAGAAACTTTGGCCATTAAGCAAATTAGCAGTAAACTTTTAAATTCTATTTCTAGCAAGGCTTTCATTAAATGTTCGCTTATAGTATTTCATCAACACTATACAATACTTGTAAAGATAGTTTCAGAACAGTGAATATATATGAACGATGGAAGGCTTCTGTAGTAATCAGTTTAATAGGATGAACTTCGTATACATGATATTAAATGTGAAATTTGAGTTGAACTAGATAACATTTGCATTGAAAAAATTTGAGCTCTCATAGAAATATATGTATATATGTAAATGGTGCATTTACATAATTTTTATTAAAATAACACAGATCTCTTAATTTTAAGTGTATTACCAGAACTTATGTATTACATGTGTAGCACTGGCGTAAAAGCAACGAATCAAAATTTCTACAAGAAGTTCATCTAATGCTATTCAGCACATTGCTGCAATTTTTTCAAATCCATTTTTGCAAATTAATGATTTGTTAACTATCAAGTTCGAACATTAATGGAATCAGCCCAATTTAAGTCAAGATAGTATTAATGAACATGTTATTATACAAAATGAACAACCTCGCCGTACAGCAGAAAATATCCAACGTTGTAAAAACAGTGCATACTTTATGGCCAAACAACCAGACACCGCATAGTTGGTATACAATGGCCAGGGGAACCACGCATATAGAAACCAGTAAGTCAGCTCCCGCTAGTGAAACAATGAAAAAGTTCGCCGATGTCCGCAGTCGAGTATCCTAAATTATATGTTTAAGAAATTTGATAAATATTATTGCCAACGTCATCAAAATTTTGCTTGTATTGTCTACATTACGTAAATTGTATTTTATTTATACTTCCTGAAAAGTATATTATATATATATATATATATATATATATATAAAAGAGAAATCTTACAGTAAATGAACAATTTGTACCGTTTTATCTACAAGTCTAGGTAGTAAAATATCACAATTTAGATGTGCGTTGATGAAATTTTATACATATATAGATATGCAAATTTTCAATATTCATTGTTAAGAAAAATTGAACAAACCATGCTACTAATAAAGTAATAATGCATAATAGTAGATTTCTTCTAGTGCGTTGGTGGATATTGTATGATAAAAATTTTAGTACATACCAAAACTTTTAGGGGATAGTCAGTTGTCGCATATCTAAAATTATCTACATTTTTTTTAAATTTAAAATTTGGCTACAAAAAATTAACATAATTATTTATTGCGTCACAAGATATCCGTGATTGCGCCTTTCAAATCTGGGCTTAATAATTTTAAATCTGAGTATTAGTTTGAAATATTATTTTTATATTACTATTAAATCTCGTGAGACTTTGTTTTTCCAATAAAAATTACCTAAAATATTTTGTTGTCAGAAAATGCAGTCAATGAATTGCAGCTTGCAAAAGAAAATATTATTATGAAATGCAATTTTTCATTTTTTTTCTTCATTAAAACTTTGAACCACACCTCGAAATTAAACACAAAAAGTGTCAAATCCTATCGAGAAAAGTTTCTTCTAATATATTTTTTAGAAATCCTCTCACACAAAAAAAAATATTGAATACTAAAAATATATTCTTACGGTTTTGATACAAGCATTTATCTTAAATTCCATTTATTTAATAATTCATTTTAATAATGTGGTTGAATCACAATTTTCCTTTAAAATATGAGACACTTATTGTAATTTAATGGTCTATTTATCAAATTACAATTGTCGAAACATTAATTCTTCTGCGAAATTATGTTCATTGAAATAATACAAGTTATCTTTCGGAAATTTATACTTCCTGTTAAAAACAATTCCCATCTCTTAATGAACTCTTTGGTTTTTTATATAAGATACAAAACGTTTTCAGAATTTCTTTGGACTTTGTTTACCTCAATCAAGAGCTATCTATATATAAGGCCATCATGACGAACATTCAACTCTCAAGTTTGTCCATTATTATTGGGTTGGATGGCAATGCATGTAGATTGCTTTTGATTTATTTTGTGTTTTTATAGCTATTCGTTTATATATGTGTAATAGATTGCCGGAAAAGAGCAATCTGATATGCAATCTAACTACATATTAATGGAAAAATTTAAGGAATGAATGTTCGGATGGATGGTCTTATACATAGATCGCTCATGACTTCACGCAAATATTTTCTACTTTCTACACGATATTGCGAATGCGTAATATGCGTTGCAGTAGTAAATTTGACAATTTTAAACTTTACCCTATATATAAAATAAAATGTGTAAGGTATATAACAAAATTCATTTTTAAGCTGTCATGTGCAGGCTGTAATAAAATATTTGCTAGATTTCAGATGCTTTTTACTCTTATTTAAACTGTTTTAGAAACAAAGGTTGTTTCATAAAATTAACTTTGCTTAGTCTTTCAAAACTGGAATGGCTATAACTCTTTTAGAAGATACTGAATACATAATACATTTAAATTAATTGGTGACTTAATCCTGCAAAAATAAAAATAAAATACATATTACACAATTACAAATATCAAAATCCTTATTGAATGGATTAAAGCAAAATAGTCATGAAATTGATGGCATCAACATTTCTTCAAAGTGAGATTAATCATGTTACTAATGCTATTATGAAGTAAGTTTTTTTATACATTTATATAAATATTTGCAGATTGCAAAAATTAAAATTGATTTTAAAATTTTAATCTCATATATTTATTAATGCACAAATTTCAAAGTGTTCTAAAAACTTGACTACTTAGGGTTTCCTTCAATGCTAGAAAAAACAAGTTTTTGAGCACAATGTTTGAACAGTCTAAGATGTATTTTCCACACTTAGTTTCTTTAGACTGATACAAAATATTGGAAAAATTATACTAATGGTATACTACATATGCACATGTACATCCGAAAAACTATGCAAGTTAAATGCTAAAGAATTTTTCTCTAATACCTTGTTAATGAATTTTGAAATCATAGGAATGCTTTGTGATAACTTGGTCAAAGATGTTTTTACCCATTGCATGAATAGATACAAAATATGAGTTAATGGTGTCCAAAATTATCATGCAAGAAATTTTTATAAATATTTAGAAAAAATCGAATTTAATATAAATTTATAGCAACATTGTTATCTGATCATTAATGTGTAATTCATCTTCAAGTAAGCCACATGAAAAATAGTGAAGCCCAATGTTTAAGGTATATTTTTAAGCATCCATGACTTTTATATCCAAAGAATGGTTTCCTTAATTGCGTAGAGGCCTGATGCAAACGTGACGCAAGCATACTACGCTAAAGAATTTCAAAAAACTCATTTGAAAGGCTTGAATGACTTTTACTGTTGACATTGATTACCAGTCATTAGTTCCAAGCTGCAAGTGACTTTCAGTCTACAATTGAAAATTAACATAATTTATTACGTTCTTTAAAATCATGACTAATGACCTAATTTCTGTATTCAAAGCTCAGAAGGACTTTGTTGCATGCACCAAGGAATTGGTTAAGTTTCTTTTATATACTGACTTTATCACCAAAAATTTTTAATAAACCGGATTTTCAAATTTAATAACTCCTCAACTCTGAAATTTTAATAATGTTTCAATTTAACTTGATATTTAAAAAACATAAGTTTAGCACCAAATGCATATATTGATTAAATTTTTTATGGTAATTACATTGCTTTGTAGGAAATTCCATAAATACATTTGCTTATGTTTCTGTTGCTTAAATAGTGATATATAAGCGATTAAAATATGCAAACATGGAAAACAATTGGAAGTTTGGGTTTGCTAGTTGTGAAATATTTTCTAAACCTTTCCAATAATTGTACATAACAAACATTAAAGCCATCATTCTAATAGCAATATTGTATTAAAAATTATAATAATTTTAACTCTTTAACCTTAAATTGCCTATCGTTTATTTAAAGTACAAAGCGTTTTTCCACATTTACAAAGAATTTTCTCAAAGCCTATTTGCAAATTTGAAAATCGTGAGACATGGATAGGTTTATTGGGGACCATGCTTTACTGCAATGGTGAGTACTTCAGTTAAACGTATTGCTGTGGCTGAAGTTGTTGAAATATTAAATGGTTTTCTTTGAAAATTTCGAATTTAAATTCTGTCTATACCTAATGTATTTATAAAGTTTTGAGCCCATGGAAACAACAAAGAACTTTGAGTGTTTTTGATATGTGTAAGGATGTCCCAAACCCATTTAGGTATGCCGTGAGTAAAGTCAGGGGCGCGGATTTAGAGCTAAAAAGAAAAAGGAGACTCTCTTCTATTACTTGTTGATTTCATATTGAACATAGAATTGACATTTTTACAAGCTATAAACGTTTTAGAAAATTTTATACAATCATTAAAAATTTTTAAAAATCCTCAGGCAGTTTAAGGTAAAAAATACTAATAGTTTTATTTTACCCACGTTTTCAAACACTTTTCTTCAAGTCTATCAAAAAAATTATACCTTCTATAATATTTACATTCATTGTTGAATGTGCTCGCATGTAATAGGGAATATCTGTGTTAAGAAGCAAATTTCGACTACAGTATTGCGTAAAAATTTCAATCCTGCGTAGATTTATCGTCATCCCAAATACTAAATGGATCTAATTTAACACCAGTATTGCCTAAAATTGCTGAAGAATGTATTCTTCATAATAATGAGGAAGTTGAAGAAATTTTTCTCAAAACAATATAGAAAAACAAAAATCAATAAAAAATTTTTAAAGATCTCCGAAAACAGTAATATTTTTAATGCCGTTCAAATGTTTTTGATGCAGCTCACATTCTTAGTGCCTCTTAGTTCATTCACACCATCATTATAGAGTAGGGCGTCTTTGAATTAGTGACGTGAAGTTATATTAACAGTTTTTGATGAAAACCTCGATTTTTTAAGCTTCCTAATCCCATGAGAGGAACAACTAATCTCAGAATCGGATGGGATTGTAATGCTTTCAGATTTTTACAATTTATATTAGTTCATTAGCTATAAGAGTTTAAAATCATTTTTAAAAAACCATCACCTATTTTAAAAAAATGGAAAGTTTGGGGTTATTATTCGAATACTTCATCTAAAAATGTAATGTTAGGGTAGTGTTAAAACTAGAATATTACGTTTATTGCAACTCTATTCAAAAGGCCTTTAATAGCCTTAAAACTACTCTCATCAGGCTAAATGCAATCAAATTTTTAACATGTATGAGAATAGCAGGGGACTGTACATTTCATATAACATGATTTTTTAGTTGAGACTCTTTTTATGTGGAATATTAAAGAAATTAATATTTTCTTATGTCTGGCTATCTTTGATCTTCCTTTATATAAAATTTCTTTGATGTATATTTACATTCTAAAAGGGATTCACGCTCCATTAAAGGTATTAATTCCAATATTTGGTGTATAGTATACAGTATAGACTACATTTTTCATGGCATTTTAATCTTTGAAATAACTCCAGATAACTTAAAATAATAGTACAAAAATAAAAAACTGTTCCTATTTAAGCTTATCGCGACTACTTCAACTATCAAAAATGATTATTTAAAAATAGGATAGAAATATTCAAGAGAATGACATGTATATTGATTGTGTTATAATAATTGAAGAATTATATGTTTATATAGTTTTTTAATGTCAAAACTCTCAAATCTATGTAAATATAACTAAAATTGTAAAAACGTATATTACAAATAACTAATGCAAAGATTAATTATTAATTAATTGTTAAAACTAAGGAATGTAGTTAACACATTTCAGGCATAGTACACACACAGGGCCCATTAAAAATCATCAATTTCCACAATTTCAAGTAATACCCATTTAAATCAGGTTAATCAAATGAAAATCGAAAAAAGGAAAGATATGTAGGTTTTAATTAAACTTTAAATTAAAGCCTAAAAACTTCAAACAATATATTTGAAATACAGATACAGCAGGAACTTACCAAAATTTGAAAAGGGTGATTTTAACAGAGATGAATGGGAAAAAAGTGACGACTAAAAAGTGATTTAGATGGTATAAATAACTTCCCAGAAAGATGGCAAAAAGTATTACACTTAAAAGGTGATTATTTTGAATGATTTGACTTATGTCTATAAATGTTATCATGTTATGTAATGCATTCTCATATTTAGTAAAATATATTTTTTTATACTGTGATTTCAATTGTTATTTTTAAAATCGTGAAAAAACTTGTTTAAAATCCCTTGAATTGCATGGGAATGTTTTTAACTTTTGATGGTTTCCTGAAGAAAATTCAAATTTCCATAACTGACGAACTAATAAAGATATCCAAAATCTGGAAGCGCCACTGAATAGAGTGTCTCTTCTTTCTTTTTCATTTAAACTACGCGCCCTGTCGCGGTTTCAATGAAGCATGTCGTGCATAAAGTCAGAGGTTTGGTTGGTCTATCTACACAAAAAAAACAACTAAGATAGTAATGGCTCGCATGCGCATTCGACCTCCTGATTACATGAATATTAAGTATGAAAATAATTTAAAAGTTTTTTAAGAAATTTCAATTTTCAATGAAAAACGATGCAACTTGCAAACATTTTCAATATTATGTTAGAGCACGTTCACCAAGAGGTTTGTGCACATCTCAAGAATTCAAATTTCGAATAGGCTTGGAGCGATTTTACTAAATAAGCACACAGGTAGTTTAAGTTTAAGTAAGTCATCCACTAAATATAACCCAGAGACTAAAATTTTATATCTTTTAATTGCAATATAATAAAGAGTTGATTCTTTACATTACAGTAAGTTAATGTATGCTATAAAAGCCCTCGTGCTCGCTTCAATAGCGTACTTTCTTGAAGTGGCCATAGATACAGAATTAATAAAATATCTCTTTGCAAATATCATTAAACTACTAACTTTTTGTGCAAAAAGTCTACCTATACAACTATATGACGTGAATCAAAGTGATCGATTAGTTTTTGAAGACTTCCTTTTATATCTAGGAGACGAAAAATGACATGAAATAAAGATTTGAGAATATCTCTTTATGGAAGACGGATTCAATTTAAAAAGTAATAAAAAAACTCGTTCTTAAGGTTTTACATATAAATTAGTGTCTCCTTCAGGACAAATTACCAAAAATCTTGAAGTTGCAGACTAAATGCTTTTAAATAAATTAAATTGCCGACGATGTATGTTGAATTCCAATTGTATCATAATCATTAAAATTTAGAGTTGAAAAACAATTAGTACATTTTAAAAACATATGTGTCCAATTGAGCTTATTTCTTTTACAATTTATTTGATTTTAATAAAGATATTTTATGTAATGAAATAAAAGATTTTGAATAATTATATTACAATGAAATTTGCAAAACAAAACTTGAATGACAAGAGCTCTATATCTTCTTAAAGTCTAAATCTATTTTGAAATAATTATACATTTTAGGTTGCAATCAAAGGCCAAAATCTCCCTCTTAGCTTTATTTAATCGTTGTTATCCGCACTAAACTACGTTTGAAACATTGTGGGAGTTGGAGGATTACATCTAAAGTACTTTGTCACACTCAGAATTTGGACTTAAAAAGGAACTTGTGAAACTTTGAAATTTAATAGATTATTCAATACAGTG
Organism: Hofstenia miamia; assembly: GCA_900660155.1. Classification (NCBI taxonomy): domain Eukaryota; kingdom Metazoa; phylum Xenacoelomorpha; order Acoela; family Hofsteniidae; genus Hofstenia; species Hofstenia miamia. Next base: position 548,966 of record CABFPE010000473.1, read on the forward strand.
ACGTCGGCAGACGACGTTCTTAACTAGATTTTCCTTGAAATACCCAAATACTGATTAAGAAAAGTCCAGAGATCCACGAGAATAAGTGAAAGTGTATATTTCATACGACAGAATTCATAAAAAATTAGAGTCTAATCAGTGTTTATCAAATAGGAAGAGCTATATTTAAAAAAATATTGATTAACAAGATTACTGGATTCAGAGAAAGCCCTATCACGGTTAATAAAGTGCAAGAATATAATGTTAGCTTGTGCACTCTTTTATATTAGTTAAAATTTTTTTCTAAAATGACATCTTGCGACAGCAGTTATAACACCAAATTTTGAAACGGATCATTGTAATAATGGTCATAAGTGGGATTGCTCTATCTCCAAATTTTTCCAACTACGACTTTTTCTAATACACAAACATGTATGTTATATATCTGTAAGAGCAATATTATTCTAGCTGCAATGAAAAGCTTGCAAATAATTTCATTTAAGATACATATTCGAATGAAAGTCAACAATGTCAACATATTTTTTGTATGTTTGCAAGGTCAAAAAAGTCAAAAATATTTTTTATGTCAAAATCAGGTTAAAATAGACTATTTGATTACTAAGTTTTTATGTTTTTCTATTACCAATCGTGAACAAAGTTTTCCCAGCTCCGCAAACTTTTAGGAAGAGTTCGTTGTTTTTTTATTGAAAACCATAAACTTTATAATTTGGAAAAAGTACTTTATAACACGTCTGAACCAATATTTTCTCAGCTTGAAAGAAAGTCATGTACTCATATATCTTACTTGTCTTTTGGCATCTGCAACAGGTGAATGACGTTAGCTTATTATTCAACTTCTAGATAAGAATGAAGTTGCATTTTGTAGATTTAAGATGTAGATTTGGTAAAAGACTACACTACGATGAAAGAGATGATGTTAACAATTAACACGCTAACTTTTTGATGGAAGTAAGTATGAATTGGACAAATGATTGAATAGCAACTTTATTTTATAAAATTCTTAGAATTTCAGAAATTCATTCAACCGTACAAAATTGATAAATTGTGTAAATTTTTGGATATCAAAAATATATTTTGAACATTATTTGATGTAAATGAGATTAAAATTTATCATTATTATATTGAGGAAAAATGTTGATGGGAGAGGACTGCAGCACAAAAGGTGTCCCTATCTTCTATGTCGGCCATTTGATATCACATCGATGCTTATATAACTAAAGCTTTGAAATTTATACAAAGAATTATCTGTCAAGTGATAAATGCTTGTCATCTTTGGTTAGAAAATTCTATTGACTCAAATACTATTTAAAACTGTTCTTCGATCTGTTAACACACTCAGGTTTTTCAGGTTAAATGTATAAATGAATCAGTTAAACAATGATTTTTAAGCTTCTTTTAAAATCTATCTTATGGACAATGAAATCGAAATGGATATTGAACGCCACTAACTGTCAGATTCTGGGAAAATGTCACATTAGCTTCACATAAAATTCAATTTTGAAAATTAAATTTTCAAACATCAGATTTGTTATTATGTCGTCGTTACCATTTTCATATAGTTATAGGCATGAGAGGTGAAACTGGGTCACAAAATGTGATCCGGTTACCCTTGCAAAACCGTTGATCCGTTGAGACGCCGGAAAATTGTAAAATAAATGACCGATTTGAGCTGCTTAATTTTGGAGACAATAAAACAGGATAGACCAAAAAATGGTAGAAAACTTATGCCTAATCCAATTTTAGGATTACAGCCATGCAAAACAACTGTTTCTAACTATGCCTAAGCCCTATTTTTTCTAGTGATCTTTTCTGTAACTGATCAATTGCACTCTGATTGGATGAAGTAATTTGGACAATAAATACTGGAAGGGTAATTATCTATAAGTTTGAAAATATCTAGTTTGAATTTCCAAAATATGCAAAGTCATAAGAATATCTCCAACTTTAATATATAATTCCATAGCCTTGGGAAAGTTTTTTCTAGTTGCAAAAATGTATTAAATTTGTTAATATAGGCTTGGCAACAAAGTTTTGACCGATGCAAACATGACAATATTTTTTCATCATTAAATCGTATGAATAACAAAAATAAAGCAAAATATTCCAAAATAGCAAGACTTTATAATTCACTCATCAATTTGTGCCAGGTCCTGGAAATTATTTCCATTGGCATCGATGCACCTTTGCCATCTACTTGGCAGTAAATTGAAGGCTTTTGCGAAAAACGATCTGTCTTTCGAATCGAACCAACGGTTCATTTCCCTCATCACTTCATGTACATTCCTAAAACTCATGCCTTTTAATGAACTCATCATCGGAGAAAACAAATAATAGTACGATGAAGACAAGTCCGACGAATAAGAAGGAGGGTCCAACACACTAAGTATGAGATCGGCTAACTTTCTCCTCGTTTCAGCTGAAGTGTGGGGTCCAGCATTGTTTTGTAAAAAACAGAAGCCACTTAGGTCAGTACGACATCTTTTCTTGCACACTGCCGCCTTCATCCTGTCAAGTTCCTCACAACAACATGAAGAATGCGCGAGCGTCCCAAAACACAATAGCCATATTGTTTTTGTTAGTCATCGCATTGCGAGATATTGAGGTAGCACCGTCACCATCTGGGGTCACCCATGATCTATTCGAGCTGCAGCGTTCATCGTTCTCCCAATATATCCAAACCTCGTCGACGGTTATGAGCCGATGAAGAAAGTTGTTCTGCTCACACTGGGATAAGAGGGACTCACACACGGTCTTTCTCCTCAACTTATTGGCCTCCGAAAGACGATAAGGTAACTATTTATTGACTAAGAATCGTTTTCCCATTCCATTCAATTTCATACAAATGGTTTCATGACTGACATAAAGTTTTTGTCCGATTGTACGCGTCGTTACGTACTTGTCTTCCTCCAATAACTGCAGTATTTGATCGTCTAAGTCAATAGATGGTCGTCCTGTGCGTTATGCGTCTGAACAATCGACCTTGCCGTCGTCGAATTTTGAGACCCATCTCTGGCAAGTTTTGACCGACACTGTTCCTGGACTACGTGCGTCGTTGATCTTTTGGCAAATATCGGGTAGACTTAAGCCATAGTTCCAGAAAAAATAGATCAGTTTGCGAATATCTTCCCTATCAAAGTCCATCGTTGTACAACTCGGAGCAAATGACGGTAGAATGATGCTAAAGACTGAGAAACCTTATTCATATGTTCTGCCCAGTCTTTCAAATTCAAATTTAAATATCGATACAGCCGACTCTGTTTTCTCTACTATACACAATTGTAATCAAATTAACATTGATATTAGATATCTGACAATACTTTATGATTTCAATAATTAACACATTGTGAAATGGAAGAAAATATCGCATCATACTAAAACAGGTTTTGTAATGCTCGCTATGATGCTGGTATCTAGTTCGCAAAGTATCTAATGTACACGATGAAGTAATAAGGAAAAATTGGTAGTTTTCCATCGGTCAAAACTTAGTTGCCAAGCCTATATAATTCGATTCAGATTTATACCGAATTTCAAAACTGCTAATAAACTTCTGAAATCGTTAAATCTAAATTGCAAACACATGGCAATTGTGTAATTCAATTTCTACATAATAATCAACCTACTGTTATTAAAATAAGCCCTTTTGCGTATATTTATTTCACTTTTACTTGTTTATGAAATAAATGTGACCCGGTAGGCCTTGCTGAACCGGAAGGTTTATTTCACAAGCTGATATCATGACTAGGCTCAACTCGTCAACAAATTCCTGACCCAGTGACCCTGTAACCCACAGATCTGGTTGCAACTTTTAGGTATACTCTTGAAGGCTATATAAACTACATGCATATCAAACTAAGAAAAATTCATTTGTCTTTAACAGTTAACATAGGCTTATTATATATAATGGTTATCATGTACATATACATAAATCATTTTTTAGACAAACAGCACAACCTCAAAAAATTTTAATGTGTTTTTCTGTTTTGCCAGTTTTCACACCGATACACATTTTTGCTATGATCTCATATACATTTTTATCTGATTAATGAAATTCGAAAATGGATCATTTAGCTCAACATATGTAGGTGCCAAAAGGTTCAATGAGCCTTTCTAAGAATCTCTATGTGCATAGTATAACCCATATAAAAACAAATAAAATTACTATATTTTCCAAGATATTTCAACGTGAATGCTTCATTGGTCCCACTCTTGCAAATCCTACTGCAGAACCGAATGACGTTAATGGTATTATTGTTTAATCTTATCTAGGTTTCATATCTAGACAGAATGGCTAATATTCAATAAACATTTAATGCTTGCGAAAATTTCTCACTATTTTGAATACAATGGAAACGCCTTCATTGTTTTCGCTTTCGTCACAACTGAGACATTTTTGAAAAAAGAAAATTCACCTTTAATTCGGTAGTATTCCTTCTAAATACCTTTGTAAAGAAAACGCAATTATATAAATTCAGAAGAACGAAGACAGGCTTTTATGTTAACACAATTAGTTAAATCATACTACAATTATCCTAATAATTGATTCAAAGTTAATACTGCTAATATAGATGTCATTTATTAGTTGAAAAATTAACTACCACTTCCTATGCATATTCTGTAATATACAAATTGATTGATAATGGAGCATAAAAAAGCCTATGCCTTTGCATTTAGTCAATTAATCCAAATCCAAGTACAATCATATACAATCTTTCAACTTTAATAATGCTGATCATTTTTACACCTATACGTATTTAAAACAAAGTTTTTACGATATCAGAATTTCTTCTCCTTTGTCCCATTTAGCACATTGTATTTGACCTAATCCTTTTAATATTCTGTCTCAATTTTCCGACATCATCATAGGTATAATTTATATTCCCACTGAAATTCTAACTTTAGGTCTTAGTATCATAGGTTTTTTTATTCAGCTTACACGGACGCCTATCTATGTTGAGCAGGCGCAAAAACTTTACTCGTGCCTGCAAAACATTAACCCGACCTTTACCAATTGAAGAAATTAGTTGTGGAAGTAAAGATCTTTCCAGTTCACATTTTTAGCAAATATTGCAAAATATAACAATCGCATTAATTAATGAACCCCAAAGTCCACAAGATTAAGTAAAGAGTGGCAGTCAAATATATTAACTACCCACAATAATAAATGAAAACCGAACAAAATTTAAAAGCTTTGCTTGTGAAAATTAAAAAGCTTTTATAAACTTTAAAAGTATCGCAGGTACAGCCAGGTAAAAATTTGTACCACTGCTAAACTCGTAACCGCGCATGAACAGTCCAGGAAATCCCATGGAACTAGATGTTTTCGCAGCACCTTATTTCAAGTTCGTCAATTTTATTTTAACTGCGATTCAAGCATTTTTCGAAAATTTATTTCACAAACCTTTGTAAACGATTGAAAAGCTACCATTGAAACGATCATCCATTGCAATGCAGAATCATAAACATAGAAGTATACTGTGAAGACTGTTAAGAACCATGTATAATAATATGGTATTAGGCATTGCAAAAATAACTTTAAACGATAATAAATGCATAGGAATTTTCCCATTTGATAGTCACGTTTAAGGAGGTGGTTTAGTAAAGTATTTATATTAAATATGGATTTATTACAGGTATCATATTTGTGGTGAGGCTGCGTTTGTGACACTCTTTTTAGCTTTTTAGCAATATCGAGTCTTATTTCAGATGAAAACGAACGAACATATACTTCCACAAGACCTAATTGGTAGTAGATAAATTGATATATGGCTTAAAAATTCATTTGTTTCGCCTACAGTGAAACATATTTTCATCGAAAATTTAACACTTGCAAATTATATTTGGTTGACAGTAATGTCTATATGAAACACTAGCTTTTAACTGAATTGATCTCAGCACAGGACCATAAATCGATGTACGACAACGGGATTAAAAATGTGTGAGTTGGTAGGTTTTCGAAAAGTGCTAACGTCATCTCTATTACAAAATGAACTTTTGACGAGGAAGCACGTCAACTAGAATGCGACTTAAAAACACCACATTATAAATTTACAAAAAAAAGTATTGGTTCAATGCTATTTATAAAACCCTTTTTTGCTAATGCTTGCGCTTTTAATTGTTGTTAATTAAATAAGTTCTTCTCATAAATTAAAAAATGAATTTATTTTTTATTAACAGTTCTTGACAAAATGTTGCTATGCGTACTAAATTTAACAGATAGCATCCCATTGAAAACCCTTTTTCAAAATCTTAACTCAAATATAGTTGATAGGTACAATAGAATAAGCAAAAGAGTTGTACTTTCAAGGCAGAAGCACACCTCGACTTCATTCAAGTGCTGATAAGATTCAACATGGCCTCCAGTTTTAAATTTGCAAATTTGTGAGGACGTTAAGATTCAGGCTTAGTATATGTCATTCGCAATGCCACGAACGCATGATATCCGTAGTTAAGGTGAGGTTTTTGGGTAAAGTCAAAAGACCAATACGATGAGAAATAAAACTTTCTTTTAAACTCGCGTTGGCACAGAGTTAGGGTTAGAACATACACTGAATTATAAATAGCCTAATTCTGTTCATTTTCTGAAATTGTGACTGAAAACTTAATTTTTAAAAAATATTTAAATTAGGAATTTCATGATAGATTTAGTTATAATGAAGTTAGATCATTTAAGACAATAAATAAACGTCAATTCAGTTAAATATATTCAGCGCTTGACATTTTATTTCGTTGTAATATTGACTTTTAGCAAATCTTTCACTAACATTTCAATAAAAACCATTCGCTTTTCCATTTAAAAGTCTGAACATTGTATGAACAACCGTGTTTAAGTTATTGCAAAAACGTGGGAATAAATGAATATCAAATTGATACATTTTTCTCACCTCTTTCTTCAAAATCACTTTGAAGTTGTGTTTATTGATATCAATGAATATTAAGTATATCCTTTGGGGATAACTTCAGGAGGAGTTATGCACGTTAAAATCAGTTCTGTTTAGCTCATTGCGCATTGACATTCCATTAGAATTAAACTTTATAACGATTTAATCACAAAAAAGCAGTTTTGCGTGCTCAAAATATACCTGTTAGAAATTCAAAAATGATTTCTATAAACGTTGTCTAGAAAATAAACTGTTCTGCACACAACGTAGCATGTACAACAATTAATTAAACAGGTGTATGTGAGCAAAGGACCTCAGAAGAGCATACCTGGATTTATAACACATGCGTGACACCTTAGCTCTCACCAAATATTTTTCAATATGTTTCAAATTAAAAGTACGTTTTAGTGAGAATAGCATTAAATTATAAATAACAACTTATTCATTTAAGATAGTTAAAATACGACCTTGGAGAAAATGCCAAGAATACCCAGGCTTAACAATCTAAATGCCAGCGAATGAATTCTGGTCTAGACAATTTAACAATAAACACTATTCTCCTATAAAAATGTTAAATACTTTCCATTAGCTTAAGAAAAACATTCCATTCTTCCTCCAAATTAAAGCAATTAACTAGTTTTAATGAATGTCCACCGCAATCATAGCGAATGTTGTTACAATTTTTTTCATCACATTACCTAAAAATTTTTCAGAGTTAAAGTACATTGTGAAATGAACCAATTATCGTCCCGTATACTAATTGTTTCTACTTAATGCTATACTAGCCCATCTATTTCCAAATAATGGGTTTTGGATGACAATCAATCGAAACTATATTTTAATGAACTCTCCGATGCCTAGAATTAAAAATCATACAAATCTGAGACAACATGAAGACATTGAATTATATTACCAACTATGTATCGAACTTTCATATTGAACCATTCGGAAATTCCTGACATACATTTCGAACAGAGGCGTAGGCTGAATTTTCTCTTGTTGACGTCATCCTTTTTCTTAAACAGAAAATATAAGAACTGGAAATATTATTCTACACTAAACAATAACGACTAAGTGGTCTATTTGAAAAAATTTCCATTTGACCTCTTATAACCCGGTTGACTAAGTGACTGAACTGTTTGAATTAGTAATTTCCAATATTATATTTTTAAATCATTCTTCATTACAGTATATAACCCATTATCGTATGATTATGGATGCAAACATAGTGATGAAACTGTCTTAAAGGTTCGGTTAGACTACGTTATTGGTAGGTGGTAGCAAGAGTAATAAGAAAATGCAATCACCATTAAGTGGTTCAACTGTATTGCAAATTATAATTACATACTCTACCCATAACACTAGTCGTGCGATGCTTTCACTTTTGATCGATCACATGAGACAAATCACGTAGAATAAACGTAGCCTAATGAAACTCTACAACTGGTAAAGTTATAGCAATATCGACAAACCCTACTTTAGAAAAAAAATTCCAAATACCTGTTGGAAGATTTCTCTGTTGATGTAATAGACAAATTAAAATACTGCTCTATAGTTCATATTGGCATCCATTTCTAATCAAACCGATGTTTGCCAATTAATGTTTGTTTTTCACGTATAAGGACAATATTAGAATTCAAAGAATAACAAATATAGTCACATTGAACTTAACAAGAAATGTTGTCAATTTCATGTAAATAGGAATTTCTGGGACACTTCACATAATGCTCTTCTAATATGCTATAGTCGTTAAAATTTACTTTTTTTATGTAATACTTTGGTTAGTTTTTGCCTTGAATATTAGCTTAAGCAATGGCTGTATTTCAAAAATCATATATTTGTTGTATCATTAGCTTTGGAAATGCTTTACTTTATGAAACTAAGAGTTTGTCCTCTTAAAAGGGCAATATGCAAAATAACAGAAACTTCAAATAAATAAGTTTTGGATACAATAGTAGTATAACATTAAAACCTTTTTATACAAACAAGAATATATGAAATTCTCGAATAAAATTTTTTGAAAATTTGTGGAATATGGGTCGGGCAGTTTAAGGTTAAAATAGTCTTTAATTTCGGTTTGTACTGCAGCCTGGGTTAATAAATTTAAATCCTCCTAATTCAAATTTGAATATTTCAGGCCTACGCACTTTGAATATTTTTGTTATTTTAAATTTGAATCTTCCAAGCGACTTGGTTTTTTAAATTTCCATAAGGCGCATACAGATCAAAGTATTAAGAAAGGAATTTTGCATTTCATTTTTTTCTAAAAATTGAGCAATATCTACAGTATCCATGTTATTATTGGAATCATTTCACGAAATTTTAATTTTTTAAAATTTTCAAAGTTTACAATTATTGGTTCAAAACAAATCTCTTTTACATGTTTATATTTTTCGTGATTTTCATCACATTCAGCGCTTTCATATGCTCAACATCATTCCTTACGTAAAAATGTAATTTTGAAAGTCATTTTCATTGAATTTTAAATACGGAATGACGACATATTTCGGAGCAGCCGGTAATCGGATGAAAAATATAACTTAATTTTTACAAAACACATAAATTTTTAAAACAGTCACGTTCTAAATAACATTGTTGAAATAATCATTGCAAATTTAGAAAAATTAAAAGAATTACAATTTCGTGAAATGACTCCATTCAAAACAGATTAAATAGATTAAATTAAGATAAGCTAATCAACAAAGCTTTTCCTAAAAGTAAAAGAAAAACTATTTTTGCATAGAATCTATTTTTTATGCAATATCAGTTTATATATCAATCGCTTTTTAATCAAAGATTAAATTTTACAAATATTTTAATATTCCAAATGGTGAAAGGCTTTAATTCTGACCACACACCAAAGGTTAGTTTGCGATGAGTTTTTCAACTGTTATTTAAGAGTCCAAACATACATATTTGTAAATTAATTAAAATGTAAATAAATTATGTAAAAGGTTCAACAAAAATTAAAATTGTATGAATAACCCTAATTAAAGGCTTGAAATGAAAGTGAGCTTTCGATCAAATGAACATTTCCCATCTAGCCTTTTCTGATTACAAAATTAAATGCAGTATTTAATATTCTCTAAATCTAATTAGTAAAGAAGTTCAGAATTTAAGAAGAAATAAGCATTTTAAGAGTCTAAAAATATGTCTAAAACCTCATTATACCAATTTTCAACGATTTTTTAGAATGTGACGTGTTATGGATTTAAGCAAAAATATAATTTCTAAAACATTTATTATAAAATAAATTCAAGTAATAAATAAACATGTATTTAGTAAATTAATTATTGGGAAGAATTAACAATGAAATCTTCAGCTAAAATGAATGTTTTAGGTTGCATCGATAAACTTAATAAGAACATAACAGTATTACACAAAGTAGACTACTCACTAAGATCCAACTGCTACAGTCACACCTTATTATATTAAGGAATTGATTATTGAACAATCAACATAATCTTATTAAGATCTGTTAACAAAATCGTCCCTATTCAATATTTTGAAAATAGGAATGTAGGTGAGATACCTAGTGTATTGAACAACATCTAATCTACTATTTATTAAATAAATACAAAAAAAGAAATTTTACTTAAAATTCATTAATCATCTGATCAAATAATTTATTCGTAATTACAACACTGAATACCGGAGTGCTCAAAAACAAAATATATTAGTTTAGCATTAGTATAGTTTTTTATGATAATTCCAAAAACGATTTGCTATATCTAACAAAACGATCAAACTTAAATAATATTTTACAAAGGCCAAATTTATTCGCACATCGTTAACACATATACACGCACAGATCATTAAATAAATTATATGAATGGAATTGTCTTAGGTTGTTATGCTTCTATAAATTTTTCAGATGATATTTACACTAGATAGCTAACGTAGCAGCGATCGTATTGAATAATTTTAGTCTCTTTTGTAAAAAAATACTATAATTAAATTTAGGTAGTAATTACCGCACAATATGATATTTCAAATTAAGGTTGTTAGTGGAGATTTTAGCAATCTTTGAAAGATCATCATTTTTTGAAAATCAACAATATAATTCCGGTGACAAAATAGGATCTGGAAGGCATTATGATAGGTTTACATGTATATAAGCATTATAAACCATAAATAAAAGAAATTTCGTAGCTGAATCTTTTGTTGGAATTCTTAGATGTTATTCAATCACACGTGTAATAAAATTAATTATTAAGGCTAGCAGACCCTACTATGTGAATACTGCTATATACGGATAAATATTCCATTAAAATTCCTCATAAACAAAATCATCAGCAAATTTAATTACTTTATAGGTATCATATCTAGTGTGCTATCAGAAAAGGGTCTTTGAAGTTAAAAATAAACCACATTGTTTATAACATTTTAAAGGTATTACATCCTGGAAAGCCTTAGTTCATCCACATAAAAATGTGCATATAGAATTATACCCAATTTTGGAAACAACAAAAACCGGATCTTTTTGTTTTAAGGCTATTAAATGTATATTAAGGTTGACGAAATAGTAGAAAAGGATTAATATAAAGAAGAAAGTATTGGATCAACTATTAGATGTCTATAAGCAGAAAATATGACATTCAAATATTTGAATGAATTTAAAATTTTAGATAAACGAACTGCCTAAATCTCATAAAAGCAACATACAATTAAAAATAATAATAAATATTTTAATTGAAATTGTCAATGCAAATCTCGAATGGATTAAGGCGTTTGAATAAATTTCCTTAATTAATCTATTGTTAATGAATTGAAGGTCTGCACAAAACACTCTAAAATAATGAAATGGCATGGTATGCTTCGCCAATTAGGTTAGAATATTCATAGCAAATTTCTTTATTTATAATTTTATCCAAATTTCCAAGCAATTTAATTCATAGTGAACTCAAAAGAATTTAGGTAATTTTGTGATTCATTTCACTATTAAGAGCAATATAACTGAATTTCTCGAATGATTTATAGAACATTCAAACTAGTTTAGTGTATTCACAGAAATGTTTGGTAAATATAACGAATCTAACATTAAACCGAATCCTCATATAAATTGATTGATTGTAATCAATTGAAAGTTGATTAGCTATCACAAATCTGCTAAAACCGATATTACTGCTTCGCAATGATTGGCTAAGACATTATTATTAAATTTCTATGTGGGTATTTGAATTGGACAGAATTCGTGTTTAGCATTTTTGCTGTATAAATTTCTCAGGCAATTTGAACGTTTGCTTTAGCTGATACTTTGATCTTCGCCAAAAACACAATATTAAAAAAGTTGTTATTTATATTCGCCAATGAATACTGTTTGGTTAGCATATGCTTTGTTCAGTAAAAATGTATTTGAATTTTTGTATTGACGTAGGAGCATTGACAGAATCAGAAATTTTTTTAGCAAGTTAAGTCGATTTGCAATTATAAAGTAAAAGTAAGCAGGTCTTAAGAAACCACCAGATGTAACCAAGCATCTTCTAGCATTGTAATTAGTGCCATAAACACATTGGTTAAAAATAAATGAAATAATATTTTATCATAAATAAGCCAATTAAATCCCGCTTGGTGGAAAATATATTGTTTCAAAAACTGATGAAACACTGTGTTTTACAAAAACAAAACAACAATTTTAATTGGTCAATAAATTTTAAACTGAGGTTGTTCATGGAACCAGCAACATTCTGAAAGTCTTTGTAATAAAAAAAATTGAAAACTAGGTTGACTTCTACTAACATATCAGACATATTTTTTAGCTGAATAGACGCTCATAAAGGATCAGTGTTCAAGCACATGGAAGACTATATGAAATCGAATGAATTTTCAGTTTAATTATGTTAACCTCAAATATAGAATTTTCATTTTTCTCCAACAAAATAAATATCTATTTCTTATAATTATTGACAATAATTTATTCAAAATTTATTAAATATACAATGCAATTAAATTACCTCACAAAAACCAGCAAAGTATAACCACAACTAGGTCCATGTAGATATTAAACTGATATAAAACTTTAAATTCAAGTCTTCCTATTTTTAAAAATAACACTGTTTCAAAATTATTATCGAGCTCATAGGTGTAAACCGGTCAAGAAATTGCTGACTCGAATCGACCGGTACCGGCACCAATTGAAACCGGTTGACCGGCATTCCATTTTCCTTAAATCTAATTAAATATATTCAAGAATATAATAACTATATCTATATATATATATATATATATATTGGGGATTTGTAAGCTCATTTGCTGTTAATTCACTTGACATTATAGTACACTAAATACGATAAAATAAATGAAGGTGGAACACATATTATTAAACATTTAAAATTGTTTTGAAAACAGAAAATTTGTGAACATTACAATTGCTTTTTAATTTCAGTTGATGTTTCTTGAGTACATAAGATTGGGAAATGGATTACGTTTTTAAACCGTGACCAGACCTGGCCGTCTAATAACGACCCGACCCGTTCAACAATAGCCTGCGATTTGATCCGACCTTCCCGTCTAAAGGTATACCTAAATAATTACATAAGCCTCACAAACAAGGAAATAAAGTGAGTTTAAACGTGTAAATCTTATTATTTTATTCTAATTTATATAATTAGCCGTCTCAGCTCAATTCAAATTGCAATAAGAAAAATGTTTTAACTACATGGTGTCCTTCCAAGTTGGGTTTGCGACGTTTGAGCAGGTTCAACATCGAATCACTAAGTGGATATTTGGGCCTATAACGGACTACCGGGACAGACTAACACGACTAAACTTCCAGCCTCATTGTATCTACAACTAAATGACATTCTTACTCTGTCAGCGATCATTTCAGGCAGATATGATCTTAACTGGTACAATTATCTAACATTTCAACCCAGCTATTCTACACAAGCATGAACTAAGTGCCTCAAATTTCTGGTACAGAATTCCTCGTTTAGTAAATTTTCTTCCTCCGGAGCTAGATTTCTTTAATCCTGTTAATTTGAAAAAGCGCTTGCTTCCGTTCTTCTGGTGCTACTTTTTGCAGTCATACAATGAACATATCTCATGCAGCAGAATCATGGCTTGCCACTGTTCCTCATGTCGCAGTCTTCCTGTAAATTTATCGCACTACCTATCATAGCTCGTTTTTGCGATTTGCAACTATATATCATTGCGATTACAGCTTCGCAACACCTTCGGGGTCACCCCCTTCAAGTAGACGTCCCTCATTTTACTCCGGTTCCATGGTGCTAAATGTTTTCTTTTTTCTTTTTCTTTAACTACTTGTTAAGTTCTAATAATAATAATAATAAATACAATAACTACATGTCTCACCTAACCGTATGCAGCCATTCTTAAGGTTGACTAAGAAACTATGTTTCTCGTTGGCCGTAAGCATTAGTAACCTACACAGCTTTTGTCTAGCATTAATGAGCCCCTTTGCAATAGCAGGCTCATAAATACGTTCAACCAGGGCTGCGTGTTGCGCACATGACACAGTATGAGCTTGTCTAGTTTACTGCTACTAACTGTTTCAGCCGCTAAAATAGTCTAAAATTATGCTTACTCCCAACTTTCGTATACCAATTCATAAACTGTTAATAACAAGCAAAGTCATATAATGATGTTGATTTGGCGGTAAATAAATGCTATTTTAGACAATAAGTGGAAATAGTTCATAGGAAAGTGGAATCCCGCCTTGCACGACTTGTGATTGTTAAATTGAAATTTGCTTGAAATAGCGACAAATCTAAGTCTTCAGTTTTCAAATATGTATATAATACAAACTATTATTTTATTATGCTGTTTGCCTTTTGGAATAGAATTGATTTTCCCAAACCAAAGCCTAGTTTATTACTATAATTTTAAAAAACGTACAGTTGGGACCAACTGCAAAGTGGCATAATTTATATTTATTTGACCGGTTTTCGATTGGTTCGACCCGACCGGCGCCGGTCATGCCGGTTGTCCCGACCGGTTTACACCTCTGCTCGAGCTCGAAAAAGTAACTTAGCACATGAGTATTTGGGAACAATGTTTCAAACCCTAAGCCTAATTGCTATCTTATCCTACAAAATATTTGAATCTCTTGCATAATTGATCATTATATTTTTTATTTATAAACTGAAGTGATATTTCGTCTGAGGCAAGAACATAAGGACATTTCTGACGTTTGTCAATCGGTTCCACACCGCTATATCCGCGATGACGCAATAAAATCTATTAGACCGAAATATCAGCATATGGTCTCTACCTTAAAAAGTGGTCAACGTTTTGAGTGAATATTGTCGATTAGGAAAGAGAAGATGCTATACCTATATTGGAATCATCTGTTATAGATTTGCAAATAAACTAAATTACTTTTTATTTCATTTTTAAT
Source organism: Hofstenia miamia (assembly GCA_900660155.1). Lineage (NCBI taxonomy): Eukaryota > Metazoa > Xenacoelomorpha > Acoela > Hofsteniidae > Hofstenia > Hofstenia miamia. The sequence goes on from CABFPE010000473.1 coordinate 564,203, forward strand.
GTTAGATTTTAAGTTATTATCTATTTTGCTTATTGATGTTCTATGCTGGATGAAAAACAGTTTAATCCGGAATCATGTATACATGGTAGGAAGTAGCCATTTTTTTCAATAAACAGAAGTTTTGCAGCTATCCATCTGCTAATGAATAACAATTAATTAAATTGTGAAATATTTACATTTATAATTATGTTTTTTATCACATAATATTCATATGCATATTACGTAATATTTGGCAAGAACATGTATTTAACTGCAGTTATATTGAATATTAAGTCTATAACCGACGTAGATTTAAATTTATTCTACCAACTCGTTACGTAAGCTCAAGTAAGCAAACAATTATAATTGCAAAACACTATCCACAATCTACAAAAATTCTTCTGTTCGACGTCGTAAAATTTTACGCATGAATTATAGTCAAATTTGATTGACATCACTCATAATAAGAAATTATAATAAATTTAGTGGGAGTGTTGAATTATTGGATAAGATTCTAATTTCTAATTGCTATGTCCTATCAATTGTGAGTACGTAACTGCTTTTCAACCGTTCGCAACAGAAATTGCATTTGACAGGTAGCCAGACGACAGCTTAGCTTTTGATAAATAAAACCAGTCTCTTGTTAAGTCACCTTTAACAGCTAAGTGGATTAAACTCGGCTGGAATTGCTGACAGGAGAAACGTGTGTTTGAATGCTTTGCTCTTGTCAGCTGTCAGAAGACTGTTAATTTAAGCAGATATAAATTTATCAATTCCTTGGATACCATCAGTGCTAATGAGACAAATTCGTACAGCCATCAATTGTACTAATTTACAACAATGTATCCGCAATTATTCGTCGGAAAAATTCAATAAATTCAAGACTATTATAACTGTGAACAATTGATAATCAAAATAGTCCACGTTTACATATCACCTTTAACTACAGGGAACAGAACTGCCAATTAAAACTGGCATGTATATTGTCTTAGCCTTTCCATCAGAGCAATATATGGGATAAGAAAAAATATTTCAAATTGTTATAAAAAATTGATAAATTTGATATATTTGGGATGCCAAAAAATTTGAGACTTAAGAAATATAAATTAAAGTTTTTATGCAAGAGTCAATTGCATTTTTCTTTTTGAATACGGAATTGTGTTAATTTAGGCATACGAATTTTCTACGCTGTTAATAGATATACATGTTCATGTACCGATATATTGTGTCATTAAAAAATTCTATATGAATAAAATAAATAAATTTTGCTATTTTTGGAAAATCTTCAACAAAACTCGGTACTAAATTGTGTAGTCAGGCAATTATCTCTTAAAATTCGATAGATTCATTTGATTAAGATCTATCAAGAACCGCTAAAATAGCTAAGGATATTAAGAAACAATCCATGGAATAAAATGGTCCTTTAAGCATGGTAATACATAGATATGTAGGTGAACAAAAACATCTGTAGAAAGATTATTTGAATTAATGAATTTCTCTTAGAATTGATTTTTAGAAATTGAATAACTAAATCGTATTCACAGGTGGTAGTAACAAAAAACTAGGTTCAGTAAGTAAAATATTACTGCATAACCAAATTTTAATAGGCATAAATCTTGATGTTTTGTTTTCAAATTTCAATATTTTTGAACTATTTAAACTGGAGAAAAACTTTTACATTCTTCTAACAAACTATCTAGGATGCATAATGGCAATATAATATATACAACATTGTATCTGTAAAAGCATGCAAAATTCTGTTTTAATGCTTTTTCTCAAACACCATAATTAGGCTATTAACCAGGAATCAGGAGAACAATGCAAAATAAAAAGAAACATTAATTTCTTTGCACCACCCAAAATCTATTGTTTGATTTAAAACTGACTGAATAGATTATTCAAATAAGAAATGAGTTAACAATATTTAATTTATAAACCTAATGATCTTATGTCTATTTGCCCAATCAAAGTATTTGACGTAATTAAGTGTCGGCAAGGTAGATTTAAAACGGAAAACGTCATGCTGAAAACAAACCGTTCAACTTACACAGCAAATCGTTTACTCAGCTGAAAATAAACTTTGTGAACAAATTAGTGAAATAGAACACCACGCTTCGATGGTATAAATCAATATCATAATAAATTCGTTTTATCAGTTTTTGAGTCATGATATTGACATCATGTTGAACTTATTACTGTACTTGAAACAGTATGTCTGCCTGTTTCTTGGCCAAAGAGCTTTGCTAGAAGTAGGCACTTATTCAAGTAAGTGCTCCTAGATTGCGTCACTATAATGTCACATAGTTACCATAATAAAGCTTTCCTACGTAGCTGCAGCACGATTCAGATAAATTCTGATATTAAATTTGGTTAAATGAATTAAATTTCTTGGAAATGATAACACAATGCAAAGGTTGCAAAGGATAATGGCGATTCGAATAATAGTAATGTCAAATTCTGAAAAACTACTGGTATCGTGTAGCTTGAAAAATTCCAAATGGAAATGTATTAGTGTAGGAAACTTAGATTTCATTCGTAAATTTTCTTGTTTTATCAGAAAGCTGCAAAGCAAAACTAGGCTAGAGTTTATATATATATATATAGGCTAGAGTTTATATATATATATATATATATATATATACAGTATAAAAAAATTTCCAAATATATTAGTAGTGAAAAGTGTACTGAGGAAACTCAATCTTTAATTTTTAAATGAAAAAGTAAAATTAAGATATAATCAAAGAAACAGTAGCTTGTCAATATATTCCAAGTAAATGTTTACCTACACTTAGTTTATTTTGTACAAAGCAAACGACATAAGTATAGGAATGTTCCGTTGACTGCCTAAAATACTTAAGTATTTTAAATTTGATGCTTTGTTAAGTCTCGAAGCGCTAATGCCAAGATAGACGAGGAATTTCTTCACAGTACGTTACGTTATGAGTGTGAATACAGAGACTAGCCATAATAGAAGTTGGTTATCTCCACGAAGTTCTCGATTCTCAGAAATTAACATTCGATTTTCATTAAGTGAATGGCATAATAATAGATCATGCATAGTACATAGCGAATTTCAAAGCATAGTATAAATTTTTGTGGAAAGATAATTTTAAGACAAGCGTTATGAACACAAAGTTTTTGAAATATGGAATAACCAAGGTACATAAGTTTACAAATTAATGTTTACCCTCAAGTCAAATATAAAGAGAAATGATCAAACAGAAATGAGTTTGAAAGTACACTCTGGATTGCTTAAAAATAGATTTTATTTTAGTCATATATAAAGTGTAGATCTGACGTTGCATTGCGAATATTCACATAACGTTTGATGTTCAAAGAATAAGTTAAAGCATTTACTTATATCAAAACTATATTTATAAAGAAGGTTGACGAAACCCACGCAAATACTTAGAAAACCAAATTTTGCTTAATTAGCCATTTATAATATGTTTATCTAGCAAATGCCAGGAAGTAATTGTAAAGAAATAATTTACAACTCAAATACATTTTCCAAAATCATCGCCCACAGTTTTTAACTTTCTATGCATAAACTTACTTGATTATTGTTAACTCCGGAGATATTATTGTATCCGAGAGATTTAAAACGAGGAAAAATCCAATTAAACCTCTCAACTGCCATCTATTAGACTAAAAATACAAGTGATGGCTTTAAAGCAATATGAAAAAATTTTAGGTAATCTTTGAAAAGTGCGTTATTTATATCATGATCAAACTTACTTAGCTCGTGATACAGTGTAAAAAGTAAATATATCATAAGTTTACAATTAAATTATAACGTTAATTACGAAAAGAACTAAATAACAAATCCTGATTTATGTGAAATGGATGCTACTGGAGCAGGTTTGGGATAGGTGGATTGTGCATCAGTTGGTCAGGATATAATAAAAATATTTATTTCTTAACAACATAATAATATTATATACAAACTAAATTTAGTGAGCAAACCTATAAGTACATTTATTTAATTAGTCTAAAATGTAATTTTTGTATTGTCTATTCCAAAACACCAAAGTAGTAATTGATTAAAAAGTGGTTGATTGTCACTTTTGGTGGTGGATTTCAATACAAAATGGAATCAGTCAGTTTTTTCCGATATGGTCAGTCCAAAATACCAATAGCTTTTAGCCCAACGTGATATTGTATCCAATATATTTGAAATTTAGTAACTAAACGCTTCAGATATTAATTAATGTAATTTGTAATTCTAATTTACAATTTACAAGACAATTTTTTTGTTTTATAAATATTTTATATTGATAGCAAAATTTTAATATTGGCCCAAATTTAGGCCTTATAAATCAGGCCTAGTCCAACCAATCCGATTCCACCTCTATTTCAACAAAAAATATAGTCCTAGATAATCCTGCAAAATGCACATGACCTTTTGTAAACCTGCAATATACTATTTTCAATAACATATTTAGGTCATTTCAAGCAAAAGGACTATCAAGTCAATCGAGCTAACGCAGATGGTAGTTATAATAAAGTTATTTTAAATCGATAAATGGTGTCGTGTAGTGTAGTTTAAAACTAAAATGTTTTTAATGAAATCAGATGCAGTGATTGCATGCAATATTGCATAGTTTATTAAATAATTTGAAACTCATAACCATTTTCAGCACTGGATATATATATTTCTGTATTTCTACAATATTGCCAACTCATTGAATATAAATGCTTAGTTCAATACTGATTGCAAATTAATAACAATGTTAATGAATATTCTTAATCACCACTATTCTAATTTATTTGGACTCCAATCACGTTTGACCTTGGTTGACTAAATTTTCAGCTGTGAGAAGGCAGAGAAGGAAATATGTTCCCATTATTGAAAATATTTTGTTTCACTAAGTCATGCTTAACTAAATCTATCCAAAGCCAAAACTGGATTATCCTTTAGCTATAACCTTAGGCATTTGAAAACTCAAGATAATAATAATTTTTAAACAGTCAGAGAATATATGGTGTGCATGAAATGTGACATAATTCTGTTTTCTGACTCCATACGTTGAATTTTTAAATTCTTTTCATGTACCTACATACTATTCCGTATTAGCATAACATTTTCAAGCGAATTTCTATGCATTTTAAAAACCTAGTTAAACATAATTCGATATGGGCTTTTTGGCCTAATCAGGTTTGGAGAGGAAGGACTCCCCTATCTCACACTGGATTGGACTGTGATATTTAAACCAAACTTTGCACAAATATTCTTCATTTGAACACTATTAAATTTAAATGTTTAGAAATTTGATGCTATCATTATATTTATGACGTCATCAAATCTTAAAATTTTGATATTCTTTTTAAATAAATGAACTATTGGTCCTAGCAGTTAGGAATGATAAATTTTAGTAGAACTCATTCTTAGCTTATACAAATATAATTTTTTTGTTTAGATTACATACAGTTTTTCATTCTAACAATAAGTTTTTGCAAAAAATAGAATACTATATCGCCGTTGGAAAAACAATACCAAAAGCCTATTTCTTAATTAAAAATGGCCACAATCATTTTGTTATCAAGTAACAACATTTTTCAAGCGATTATGTGTTTACAAACGTCAGCTTTGTACTTCGTTCTGCACATAGATTTTTTTAACAAATACTTAATCATAATTAAATTTATGAACTCCATAATAGCATACACATTGCAACTTTGATGTCTTAAACAGTTTTACGCAAACGATTTCATTGCACCAAATCTGCAGCATGCAGAAATCTTGTTCAAAAATATATATATAAGCATAGATCCCAATTACATTAGTGCAAAAACAAATTAAGAATGTTAGAGATATGGGTGAAGTATAAATAATACCAATTATATTCTTCTCATGTAATTGGTATTCGGCTTGTTTTTAGTGGGAGGACTGCATACAAAGATTTCCTTATTATAATTCTTTAGAACATTTTTTCTAATTACCCCCATACTCATTATCAGCAGCAAAACGAGGCATTTAAGGAAATTGTAAACACTTAAATGAAATAAAAAAGTACTCATTTAAAAGCGAACTGAGAGTTTTTAACGAATAAAGAAACACGCACCTTTGAGCTCTGTGCAGCAAGGACGCGAATTAATGAAAATGCTACTCTTCATATCTTGTAGGATTAACATTGCAAAGGCATTCTTACATTGTGCAACAGTTTTACAGATATTAAAATGATTAAACGAAATTTTATTTTTAATCCTAAAGCAGGATATATATATATATATATATGTATATATATACATATATATATGTGTATATAATTATCAGTTTGCAATATTTTGTGCCATGAACACCATGCCTATTTTATAACTGCACTGTTCTAGTTTCTATATATGGAAATAACTCATAGTTTCTAAATTTATTTCATGTCATGATTGATTTCAAGTTATACATGTATCTGAATGTGCATGTCAATAGAGCTCTCTAGAATTATGTAGACCCATTCTATGCTATAATTTAAAGAATTTGCAGTACTAGAAGTAGTATTTGCTCGTATTATGCTGCAGTTTTTTGGTATGTAGGTTGTTTTTATTTCATGCTAAAATATTTCAACTTCATGAAAAGAATATAATTTGAAAATTAGTAAATCAATATTTGCTTACTAATTATTTCTGATCAAGGCTTTGCGTCATTGTATATATTCAACATTTCACACTGGTAGGGTAAAGTCTATTTGAATTTCTAATCTTCTTTCGAGGATCAGAACATATGAAGTCTGCTATGCTAATTTTTTTAAAACTGTTTCATGTAAGAAATATGAATGCTCCAATTTCAGGTTACATTAAGACTTATTATCATCACAAAAGTAAAAATAAATTTATGTTTTCTTCACAATTGCTCTTTTGCTTTATTGCCTTGTGAAGAGGCGTTAAACAAACATAACAAATAAATTTATATTTTTTAAGCTAAGCTAAAAAAATTCGACACATCTTCCAATATTATTGCAATACATTGTAATTAGTTTTTTACGGAGTTGCCACAAATATTGAAACCGTTTTCGGCCTTAAAATTTTTATTGTATATAATGTTGATCACACTTCTCATAATTTATGTCACCTTGAATGAAACTAATCATTCATGGTAAAAACCCTAAGGGTACAGGCCGTTAGCCCCGACCAAAGGAGCAAAAACACTAATTTCAATATTATTTAGACCATATTTCTCACCAATCAATGTATTGCACTAAATTTATTCCAATATATTGTACTAGTTACTATAGCCAGACGGGAAAATCTCGATTCATGAAAAAAAATTTAAAGGGTGAAAAGTGTACTAAATTTCATGTTGATATACTTGAAAATTTGCCATAAAATACAATATATGTACAGTTGATTGACACTTTACTTTTATTCAAAAAATTATATGGCACATATAAACAATTAAAAATTCATAATTACATGAAAACAGCAGATTACATAACTACAATTAACCAGCAATTAATTATCTTCTTGCATTTTTCGTTTTTAGTGAGGCGTATGTACATTCGCTTTGAAGCGTTTAATGTCGTCGGTTTTTTAATAACAAGTCCCTTAAGGAAACAATTGGCAAATCGTCGTAAAACTGATGACGCATGTTCAAATGATGGCATATCATTTAAAAATTGAAATGCTTAAAGCAGCTTAGTAACACATGTAATGTTTGATTCCTTAAAATCAGGGTTTCCCAATTAAAGAAAAAACATGTTTTTATGTTTTTTCATAATTTCTTTTAAATATACAATAAGTTTTGAAAGATCTCGAAAACTTCAGTATATTATGAAATGTATATATATATATATATATATATATATATATATATATATATTCAGTCATTTATTAATGGTCTACATGATTAGCTGTTTGAGCTTAGTTGAATTACCAAAATTTATGTACTTGCAAATGCAATACATTTGGAAAGCCCCAGTTAAAAAGTCCTATTACAAGGGCAGTGCAATGCCACTTCGATGCATAGTATACACTGGAAGAGATACTTTGTGGAGGATATATCTGAATGTGGAACCTTCGCCGAAAAGAATTAACGAGTCTTCTAATAAAATATGTTGGAAAGAAGAAATGTAATCGTGATAATTTCCTTTAGTGTAAAACTTTGCAATTGCTTATCTGCAAATTTGACAACTTATATATTGGTACAATTCGACAAAATCGACTAGAAATCCCTGATGCTGCAAAGGGTATTTGTCTAAGAATATGAGTTCATTTACGTCACTATAATTCAAATAGCTTGAACTTGTGTTCATATTGGGACAGGGTATCAAAGGCAGTTGTCGTTGTATCTTACATGCATCGATTCCAAAATAAAACCACATATCGAGAA
>CABFPE010000473.1:573504-583717 GCA_900660155.1 Hofstenia miamia
TATCTATCTATCTATCTATCTATCTATCTATCTATACATATATATATATATATATAATACAAGGCTTTATTCCTGTGCATATATCTAAAATGTAAATGGGAAAAATAAAATATAGGGCTAGATACAGGATTCTCGACGTAACGTTTTCATTGTTTAGCCAGAGGGATAAAAGTCTTTCTATACAAATTCGTTGAAAGATGGAGTTAACCTTCCGTTCATTGGATGGCGTTCATCACTTTGTATACGAATTGCCTTTCTAAACAGACCATAGCTTATGTCACATTTAAGATCATATTCTAACTGGACAATTTGGCAAATAGCTTGATAGGTTTTGAGAGTTTGGTTTTTTGTTTTCTTGAATATATATATATATATATATATATATATATTGTATATATTTACATATATATATAGTGTATATATATATATTTATTTATACATACACTATATATATATATATATATGTTAATAAACTATTTACTGTATATATTAATCGAGTGCGCATTTTCATTCCACAAAACTGTTATAAATAAGTCTCGTTTGCTTCGTAATTTTTTGTTCGATTGCTTTTAAAGCTTTGTGTATAAATCATTAAGTACTTCTTCATAATTGCACTATTGACTGAATGAATTTCATTTTGTTGTACACATTTCTAAAATATGTTTGAGGTTAAATGGCAGACATTTTTTAATTTATATTTTTGATTGACGATGTCGATAGGCAGATGTGACATCTGCTCAATTTTAGGAACACTTCAAGCACTTGCTCTCATTGTTTTATGCTTAGTGCATATAAAATATAGACTGACCTTAAATATGATGATGATAACGATTGCATTTCCAAACACACTGATTAGCGTAATTAAAACTAATGCAAGTAATTGCAGTGAAAAGATAATGATATTGGCGTTGATGGTACAAATGGGTTTATCCTCCACACACTGAAATGTCACATTGCATTTCATTTTCAATTTGATACAGCAGCGCCTCGTGTTAACATAAATAGACTACTCGAAAGGATAGCCAATAGAAAACGACGTTAAATAGCCAATCTGGTTCACTAAATATTTATACTTCAACAAATGCCGATAATGTAATAATAACTTGTAGTATAATTCATTATACTTTAAGCGTTGCATTGAGATAATATCTTTTGGTAGGTATCTATGGGTGAGCCCTTGCCGTTTCCACTACCCTAAGTATGCCCGTGTGTCCTTACAAGTCGTAAGTTTAAAGATGTCCGTTGTTTTTACTCACTTCAATGTATTTTTTAACATTCCTTCTGGGTAGTTGTGGCAGACTAAGCATTGTGTTGATGGAGCTGCAGCTCCTAAAAAAATTGAAGTATTTGTAAAATTTGTGTCTCCTAAAATTACTACAAGTGTGGTACCCGTTGAGTGATGACTTAGTGCAGCCACATAAATTAGTAAACTAGTCTGCTTAATGTGCTAACGACTTACTCTTTACATGGTATAGTCATGCTTTTGCATTCCACAATGTATAAATGATTAAATTTAAGTTCTGATGATATTAAAATGCTCAATTCATTTAAAAAAATTGAATAAAATTTAGATTCCTTCTTTCTGAATAACAGTTTTTAGAACTGGGTACCTTAAAGACGATTGTAACTATTTAAATGGCTATGCACTTACAACGCGCTCATGCCCTTACGGACTACATTACAGGTAATAATAAAAAACTTTATTTTTAATGTCGTCCGTGCAGTCTACAACAAATCTCATCTCTACTCATAGGCTCCGGTACATTGTGGCAAGTCTGTGCGATTGCCCACCCATGTATAAAATAAATTGAAAAAAATATTCGTATTATTGTATTATTCAGCATGTTTTCTTACTAAAATGCTTATTTATTTAAGCTAATTATTTCACATTGGTCTTTCCAACACTTGTAGTGTAGAAAGATCCTTCAGAACTTTAAGAATGATAAAGAAATGACCTAGAATAACAATGTCAGATAAGCATTCACTAAGATAAGGTGAACAAAGATAAGAAAAACTTATTGAGAGAATTATTGATATTTTTGGTGCTTATAGACGAGGGTTGCAATTTCTATTTAGTTCCTAATTGTAATAAGAAATAGTTGTGCATTTATTCTATTTTTTTGTCCAACCTTAGCAAAATTTCTGCATGCTCCTTCCAATCATAAATTTATTAGCATGTGAAGAATATTTTTCAACCATTCACAAGAAAGCCGCTATCATTCTAGGGAATTTAAATTGCTCATAGTGTATGCAATGCGGTATTATGTGCCTATTTGCTGTCAAAAAAGCATTGAAGGCTATATTAGCGCAAAAAATTCCCACAATTATAAAATTCGCATTTTTATATGTTCATATGAATGCTCACATGAAAAACACAAAAAGAAATACGCCAGAAATGTAAAAAATAAAGTTTTATCTTGTTTAACAGAAGTTAAAAGTTTGGCCGCAACACAAACGGAGAATTGAATACAATGATAAATTTTCTGTAGGTTGGAAACAATTACTTTCCCAATGAATTGACATTAATAAAACTAAAAAATGTGAGAAAAAATTGTCAATCAGCAAAAATCCGAAATTTTATAAACCAATCAGCATCCACATTACAATTGTTTGGATCCTCAACCTTGCTACAAATTCAACAGAAGATCAAATATATTTGGAACTTTACAATAATCACATTCTATCTAGTTATTTACTTAGGTATATGCAATTTATAGTTATATCCATCATGTTTGTTTAAATCTTTTTCAATTATTTCTATATAGATTGATTCCATGCTTAGTGAACATAATCAATTGCATTGATTAAAACTGGATAAGTAAATTTTATTATTTAGTTTAGTCTTTTGAAGCAGATTATTGATTCTAATGTTCACTTATTCGAGCGTTTATTTACATTTGTTTATTGTAGCATTGTGAATATCAGGGATCGCGACGACGAGGTGGCTAGGGGGACCTTCCCCCCCCCCAATTTTCTACAAAGAAATTTTTTAGATACAATTATTTATGATAATAAGGCCATTCTTGATCATCTATCACTGATTGATGCAGTTTTAATTGTTTTTCTTTTAATACATATATTTTTGTTTTCCTCTTCTATAGCACACTGAATTGCAGCATGTCCTTAACGTCATGCTACAAGCATAGATAATTAAATATTAATATTTAGTTATCTATGTCTACAAGTTATTATGAGAAAATCACAAACATGACACGGAAATTTACTAATTATTATTGCAATATTAACTTTTTATTCAAACATAAAAAAGAATTAAAATTCCAATTGCAACACAATGAAAATAAAAGTTTCCTTGAATGTTTCAGAGGGCATGTTTGCGCATAATATTTTCAGGGTATCATAATCAAAATTGAATTGTGTGGTGTTATTGTTTTCAACAGGGCCTGACTAGTGTGATTTTGACAGGTTAAAAACTTTTCGAAAATGGGAAAATTATCAATTAACATTATAGACATAATTTTTGATTTTTTTTAAAATTTATTTTGAATCCATGTTCAGTTTATCATCTATCTATGATATATCATGAGAAGAACAATATTATATAGAACAAAATATCATAAAAGTACTAAATGTGTAATGATAAATCATTGTTTTCATTTGCAATTACATCATACAATTCATTAACTTTCTATTTGCTATCCTTCATTATGTTTGATTTAGCATTAAACTCAAATTGTAAGAAATGTGATAAAAGTTGTTATTTCAAAGTAAAAATTATACAAAAATTGTTTGATTCTAAAAATGGGAATACAGTGGGCTGAATTAGTAATGATTTAAAAGCATTGTGCAGAATCGGGATAGGCTAAGCCGGACTTGGCCAAGGGTTTCTGCCCATGTCAATCTATCGTATCATTTGCGGGAATGGTCATAGCGAATAAAAAAATTCCATTATCAATTCATCCCATGTGAGCAGCATAGAAATTGTTCGATTCAATTTGCAATGCTGTGGTTCAAATAATTTCTTCAGTTGTTTATAAGACACAATATGCTTGCTTTGATCATTTTATATTATAGAGAAAAATGCGCTAAATTGAAAGGTTGAAACGAACTGTTTTTGTGAGTACATATGAAAACGTGACGTGCCAAGACAATATTTTAGAAAATCCGTGCTTTGCCATGCATAAAACACACTACATGTGCTTCCAAAAATCACACCTAGCTGAGCTGCACTCTCTTGAGTGGAACCAGTAACCCGGAATTATAATCGAGATTCAACACTACTCAATAGACCTGTTTGTGGTGATGCAAATAACTTTTCCCGGTTAGACACATTAAATTTTATTAGTATACAAAAACTGAAGTATTACTAATGTAAACATTATCAGATTTATAAGAATATGTGGACATTTATCTATATTTAGTAAAATTCATTTTAACTTATGTTATCTTACATAATGCATGCAAACCCTCACTAGATTTTACATTTTCATAAGTCATTTCTTGTAAATTATGAACTATTTGTGGAATTATTGTTAGATTTAGGTCTAATTAAGCAAAATTGAGTTTTAAATCTGTTTATTCTTAGTTTTAGTGAAGCAAAATCTTGAGCAAGAAGAGAGCAATTTTCTTCGAGAACTTTTATAATGATTTCAGGAGACTTATGATTTTACATTCTCATAAGTCATTTCTTGTATTTTTTTTGAATAATTAGTCTACGTAGCATTGCATTCAATCATCTTTCCATTATAACACGGGTGCAATTTTTTGCATTTTTACGATATTACAATTTTCAAACAGTCTAAATGTAGTTTGAAATGAAATGAAATAAAATATCTATATTCTGAGTTGCTTTTTACAATATAGAATACTGTTTACAACTCTAAATAGCGTCAAACAATAGAAGAAAAGGAACAAAACACACAAAAAACACATACAAGAATAATATTTACAAAAATAATTACAATTTCTAGCTTGGCCTATGGCGAATTTAGGTTAGATGCGGTCTATTGAATAATCACTATTATAAAATTTAAAATCTCGCCATTGTTATTCAAGTCTTTTCTTTGTATAACTACAGAAATATTCTTTCATTTCCTTTTTGCATACTCTTAATATATTTATTTGTTTTATAGATTTAGGTAAATTATTCCATATATTTATTGTTGTGTTGAGAAATGAATTTTTCATTATTTTCTTGTTATATATAAGAGGCCTAATTTTTAGGGTTCTATAATTATGTCTAAGCAATATTTTAGAAGATAGAAAATTGGATTTGTGGTATGGAACAATATTGTCTCTTATACACATCTAAGCTGTTAATATATTTTTATAAATAATGCATTGTGTATTTAGAAAAGTTTTTGTTAATTTCTGTATTTCTGTTATATATATATATTTTTTTTTTTTGCACATTGAATTTATTCAAAAGCTGTTGATTTATGTCGGTATACAATATGTTTCCATAATTAAAGGGACTTAGTATTAATATGTAAATTAATTGAATTTTTGCTGTGGTTTGAAGCTGTTCTGATACATTGCTAAGACCCTTTATTGAAATAGCCATTTTCTTAATAGCACTAGTTATTTGTTTTGTAAAATTAAGTTGAATAAAAATTGATACCTAAATATTTAAAAGAATTAACTTGTTCTAAGTATGTGTCATTAAATTTCAATTTAAATTATGAACTATTTGTGGAATTATTGTTAGATTTAGGTCTAATTAAGCAAAATTGAGTTTTAAATCTGTTTATTCTTAGTTTTAGTGAAGCAAAATCTTGAGCAAGAAGAGAGCAATTTTCTTCGAGAACTTTTATAGCGATTTCAGGAGACTTATGTGAACTAAATAGCATAGTATCATCAGCATATTGTACAACATTACATGTGGTATGATTGCTCAAATCATTTACATACATATTGAATAGAAACAGTCCCAAAATTTTTCCTTGTGGAACACGATTTTTGATAATCAGTCAGAGAGAATTCCATTTAGTTTAACTCTTTGTTTACGATTATGGAGATAACTGCACTTTTGTCTGAGAAGACCAGAATTTTTATTCTTTTAATTAATATGTGGTGGTCGACAGAGTCAAATGCTTTTGATAAATCTAAGCATGCAATTGCTGAACACTCATTTATATTTATGCTATTTCTCCAATTTCCGGTAGCTGTTAACAAGGCATCATTTCAAGAAATATATTTACGAAAACCATATTGATTTTGAGAGTACAGATTATGTTTACATAATTGTTCGTTAATTTGATTGAAAAGAAGTCTTTCAAAAATCTTACTAATTGGCGATACAACAGAAATCGGTCTATAGTGCAAACAATCTTTTAGTCTTTTTTAAATAATGAAGTAATATTTGCCAATTTGAATTGGTCAGGAAAAGTCGAATGTCTAATGCACGCGTTTACAATGTATGTAATTGGCTCAGCTATTATATCTGGAGCAATTTTTAGAGACCCAGTTGTGATAATGGAGAGACCACAAGATTTGTATTTTAAAGTTTGAATAGATTTGATAATTTCAAACGAATCTGAAAGAGAACTTTATTGATCTTAAAGGGAGTATTTACTCCCTAAGTTGCAAAATACTTCCATTAAATATGTTACTCGACATTATTGCAATTGCGTGTGGCATATATTTTGGGAATTTGGAAATTTTGCAGCGGCTAGTTAAAGAATGGTTGTTGTTTCCTTTGGCGACATGCACTGTTCACAGAGGACTTTAAGCTCTTGAGTGCTAATTAATGTTAAGGTCTAAATGTACTGATTTGAAATGGTAAAATCATCCCTAATGAAGCATGAAGAGTTCGATTAAGCATTGATTTGTCAAAAAACAATTTCAAATTTACCCACCATGAAATTCAATTTGAGAAATTATGAATTTTCTATTCTACTGAGCGGGGCGTGAGCTTGAACAGTTATCAAAGGTTCGCAACTTAGAAGCAACAAAGAACTTTGACTGTTTTTTGATATGTGCAAAGACATCCCAAACCCATTAAGGAGCGATTTGCGTAAAGAACATTATTGTTTAAGGTCACGCATTAAAATTTCAAATCAATTGCACTCGTTTTTAACTGGAAATATGCATTATAAAATTTTGAGACAGGAAATATCTATAAATACCTCAAACATATTTTAAAATAATTAATAAAAATTTTTTAGAAAGATAGATTTTTAATCTATTTACACAAATTATTTCATTCACGCAGTCTAGTGACAAAATCGTAACATTAAAGTTTATATAAATCGAGAACATTTATTTTAAATTTGAATTACCAAACAGTTTTCCTTAGAACTACTGCAAAAGTCTGTTATTATTATAACAACAACGTACAATATTTGAAGATCAAACCAATATAAGCTATTATCAGAAGTATTCAATATGTTCATTACATTTTGAATGAATAAACAATTGAAGCCTTGTCTGCGAAGTCTGCATCAATTTGAATCGCCCAATGATTCATCTTAATTTATTTCTAGGTGAAGAAAGCTTCGAAAAATTACAGGACAGTCTAGCTTAACTAAAATATTCCCAAAGTAGGGTATAGCATTAAAATTTTTATCAATATAACATTTTTATTATAAAATTAAAAATCTTTCCCTTTAAGTTCAATAATTTCTTCATCTTCATAATTTTAAAAATATTTCTACGTTGATCTTAGAAACATTTAATTAATGGAATACAAAGATAGTAATGCCAAAACATATACAGGCCCATATCCTGAAAACCACTTCATATGGCACATTTGGGTAACGATAAGACAAAAACAGCTTGTGCAGCAGTCATTATATTGGCCCGGAATCTCCTACTCAATAGATAACCTCGTTAAAAGACTCTCCAACTTGCATACAACATAAATCCTCTCTTTGCAAAGAACCCATGTGTCCACACGAAAGTCCATCCCTTCTATTTCAAACAATTAGATTTGATTGAGGAGACATGGATGGTGAAAATTTCTTATTATTCTAGATTCATAAATACTTACCGCATTGCAAGCAAATGCTCGAAACCAATTGTTTTGAAGTTATACCTATTGTTTTTATGTCATGGTATACCAGAGACAATCGTTGCAGATCACATACCTTTCGCAACAAAAGACATCATTGATGTGGGATGACAATTTGGCTTCAGATTCTATCAATCAAATCAGCGATATCCTCAGTTAAATGGATTAGCGGAAAAGGCTGTTTCAAACTTTAAAAAATTTAGAAGAAATGCCCTATCATCAGTATTGAACTTCTACATTATTATAACACGCCTTTGGGAGACATACAGTATTTTCCAGTACAACTGATGTACAGTCGCATTTTATGAACAAATATACCAACAATTCAAAAGGTTCTGAAATCCTCAGTCGGTTGCCACTAAAAAATGACTAGACTTAATGTTAGTAAGTCCCAAAAATAGAAGCACTACTATGATAAAAGTTGCAAAGTAATGGATGATTTTCTAGATGGCAGCAGAATGTATGTAAAAAACCTCAACTCATTTGCAGACACTGAAGCAGACCGCAAAATTGTTAAGAAGAGATGTAACAGGCTGTGGTACACACCACCAGTAACAGAGGGCAAACTAATGTAGAAAACAGCACACTGGTGTTCTGTCAAAGACACATTATAAATACGGTGTTAATTTTAGCATTGTCACACATTATTCTTGTGACATAAATATAATCGTTCTTTTTATTACACTGCAATCTTTTCAGTTTTGTTTGAAATGTGATACTTTTCTTTAGTCAATGCGTGCCTATGAAATGAATTTGCTTTATAGGTGACCTGTATTAATAATAAATCATTCAATGAAAATTGGTAGCAAAATTATAAAATTCTTAAATTGCCTAGCTTCCCAAATTTGACATTGGAAAAAATGCGGTAAAAATTTAAGATATTATATTCTCCACATCCTTCCACTATTTTTTGCTTCTACATTAAATTTTCACAGTGCAAGACATGGCCATTCCTATGGATCAAAACCATCCAGGCCATCGCCCATGCAAGCGTGCATGCGCAAAAATGCATTGTAAGAACAAAAAAGGCTAAAACTTTCTTTTGACAGGAACAACATACTTCCAATCTTCATGCTAGGTACCTAGATGTGAATGCTTCTAAGCTTTTAAGAGCAAAGTAAATTTTCGTCTTTGTGGAAAAAATATTATTGTTATTATACAATATTACGCTCACACTATACAAAAGTACATTAAAGAGCGAACAACGAAATTATGGGTAATAGTGGTTCCTAAAGAGATGTGTCTTCAGATCCAAAGCAGTGTCCCTGAAGCAGAAAAACTACGATCTCCATATGAAGTACGTGTACGAGGCATCACAAGTTGTGGTGTTGACTGCAGTCGAGTACGTCGGCCATGTAGATCATTAGGTGAGATCATATTCTTTAGGTACTCGGGACAATCGGCATCATTTATAGCTTTGTAAACTAATACTAATATAACACTAACAGTAAAATTGTGCTTGATATATCACAGCACACAAATATAAAAATACACCAAAATGTATTAAAGTTTATTAGCAAACAAAATAACGAGTTACTTTCCGTTCCATCTACAATCATTTTCATTTCGTTGAAAATATAATGTACTTGAGTTTGAACCATGGAAATGTAATTGTTAAATGATTACAACCTAAAATTTGGTAAACTAAGAATATTTCTAAAGTACTTATGAATGTTTTGCATGCTGGCGTGGGTTCAACAAAATCTGCAATCAATTTTTGTTAGACTTAAAAATAAGAATGTGATAATCTTTGTTAAGAGAAGGGAAACACAATTAATTAATGACTTCCCAAAATATTCGTCATTAACAACAACAACAACAACATATATTTAAGTTCTCATGTACATATACATGTATTAAGTTTACAAACTTATTAAGAACATAAATAATGCAACTTTCTTCATATGAGCTTATTTATCTCAGTAAATCTTTGTTTCTTGGTTACGTTTGCAAATTACATATAATTTAAAAAATATTTTTAATTATTGTTCTTGAGTTGCACATCTTATTCTATAATTAGTCAGATAATTGATATTTTGTTGTGTAATCATGTTTTTCAACTTCTTCTTAAATATTGTAAAATTTTTTTCACTTCTTGTGCTGTAATCCAGTTTGTTCCATTGTGATATTGAATAATTTAGGAATCCGTTCTTCATTACTTTTCTATTATACTTAGTTTTACCAAATGTAATTGTTCTTTGATTTAAATGATTAGAAATGTTCGATTTTCTTTTCCAAAATATC
>CABFPE010000473.1:605506-632931 GCA_900660155.1 Hofstenia miamia
TATATATATATATATATATATATATATATATTAGGAATATGACTTTTTGAATTTTTTGAAAAATTGAAATTTCCTGTGCTACAGGTCAATGAGGTTTTGACCAAACTGATTTTTTCATTGTTATTACAAAAAAAGTTCATCCCCCATTTTTATAGAATGAAAATAGTCCTCAAAGCAAATAGCATGTTTAACTCACAGAAACAACTTCCTTTACAGAATTTCTTATTCTGTTAAAATCCGATATTTTTTGGTTTCTGATTTTTGTTTGAAATGTTTTCACTTTCTATAGAAAACTTTAATGTCATTGTTACTACCTTAAATTAAATGGAGTATATTATTTTACAGATCACATTTTATTTCTGCCTATTATAATAGACACTTTTGGTAAGCTATATTGTTCTATATGTTTTAATGTTATTGACCAATTGTTTATGTTTTTTTGTAGCTCCTAGATAGTTCTACAAAAATCATAGATTTTTCAAATAGGATTTTATCAATTTGAACTGATTCTAATATAAATACAGTTGATATCCGCACTTTATTTGAATAACAGTTTTCTTTAACAAAAACTGAAGATTGATAAAAATGTATGTTTCTCAACGAATTTTGTAGCTATGGTCTCATACTATGCACCATTTTGTAGAGCTTTAAGAACCAATAATAACCCATAGATACATATATAAGTTTTCCCTATTTCCATTGTGAAGATAAGCGTTAATATTTTCTTCCAATTCACACTTTTTTTAATTGAGCAATCCCCATATGTCTCAGTGCACTTTATTCATACTGTAATAGAATAAGGTACATTATCTTTAGTTATGGCTCATAGAAGAAGTAGCTCTATCACAGAAAAGAATAAGGAAATTTGGACAAACAATCTTGTAAAATTTCAAGAGAATTAGGAAACGAACAGTTATCCCCCTCCAAGAAAAATCTCTACAGAACAACAACAAGATACCACTTAAAATACAAATTGTTGGTCGTTATCTATTTTTGCTAATTCTATTAAAGGAAGAAAAGAACGAGCACGTGAAATACGGAAAGAGATTTTTCAATTATGGCAAAATAAATTGAATTTTCCAACTTTCTCTTTTCAAATAATAAAGGCCAAACTGGGTAAATTATTGAAAGCTTACGATGAATGTGTGAAAGGATTCACTGCATAAACTCTTTAATATTACCAAAGAAAATGGTGCTTGGTTGTGCAATGAGGATAAACGTTTATATCAAATTCAAAGTAAAGGACAAATAGGTTATACAAAACAGAGAAGGTTGTGATTGCCACTGCAATTCACCCTTCTAAAAGAAAAAGGAATTTCAATAAACCCATATCTACCCATGCAGATGTGATATTTTTGAAAGAATCCGAAACTGATGTAGACAACTGGATTCAAGTGTCAGATAATTCCGATGATCTGTCCACTAAGTGCAGAAAAAATATAATAAAACAAATGCAGCCATTAAATTAGTTTTATTCTCAAATTTATGAATTCGCAAAGCAGCAAATGTATGTCATCAAATGTCAAAATCTGGAATAGACATTGGCACACATACCCAATCAATCATCTATAAGTCCACAATGAAAGAGGCAAGAAATCTCAAAAATGAAATGAAGCAAAACCTTGAGCATAGAACATTGGTCATTACATTTTGAAGGCAAGCGTAATGACAATCGAGAATATGAAGTATTAGTTTTTGAAAAATGAACACAAAGAAATCAAGCTGTGTGCACTGGACCTATCTAATAGAAAGGCTAACACGGTTTTCCAAAATATAACAGCTGTTCTTGATGAATATAGGCTGTGGAAGAGCAAAAAAATCATTGTTGCAGACATAAATAATGTAAACACTGGAAGACGAAATGGGATAGTCACACAATTACAAAATTTATGTGGTATTAAGCTTCGTTTGGTAATGGATGATAAACATAGCGGTAACCTTACATCACCCAATATGGAATATTAATTTGTGTCTGAACTTTATAATAACTATGAACAACTTATGGCCAATTTTATTAATGGTCATGAAAATATAACAAAAACAGCTGGGTGGCGTGATGATATGAAATATTTGTTTCTTCCGATTCTTCAAAAGAAGCCAGAGGTTTCCTAAAGTCCATTTCCAGAGACTACCAAATTTAAGTAATGCAATATGGAATTCGCGAGCCATCATAGGACTCTTGGCGCATATTCTTTTACCACAAAGAAGAAATTTGTTATATGAAATTTGCTGCTTTATTTCAAGTGCAAGGGCTGATCTTTGGTTTACTGACCAAATATACAAAGCAACTGACTATCAAATATTATGTAGCAGCTTGCAGAATTAGGAAAAGGCATTGAATTCGGTGAAAAAAATTTGGAAACCAGAACCTTCAAGACTAGAAATTCCAAGAACTAATCAGTGTGCCGAACGTGCTATAAAGTGCCTTCAAGATGTCTATTACTCTTGCAGAAAGAAGGAGAATGTTCAGTTAAAGTTCTTTTTGTGTAACAGAGTTAATTTAACACAATTTTTTTAAATAAAATTACTTTGAAGCATCTTAATTTTTTATTCGTTTAAATAGTAGCATGATAGATTATATTAAATGAAATGTAATAATATATTGATCCTTAATAATCAGTTTAATAGTAAGCAGTATTTAATATTTTAATAATTGGATAGGATGAACAACAAATAGAAATTAAATTTTCCGCAAATATGCAAATTTTAAATTTTCATTTCCAGTTGGGGGTGAACTATTTTTAGATAAAATCAAATTAACGCCCATTTTTGATAATCATGATGAATAATACATCCATTGATGATACAGGTAAATGGGGTTAATAAAATCATATTCCTAATATTATATATATATATATATATATATATATATACATTTTCTAAAAAGTGTAATCCATAGATTGCTATTACAGAAACTATGTTAGGTAGTTCTAGACACACACCTTAAAGCAAAAAATAGAAAATTCTATTATTTTATTAATATGGACATTTAATATTAATGAATGAAAAAGTTTTATTCAAATATTGCCTTAAAAGATTGAATATATTTTTCATTATCCAAGTCATTTATGATTTTAATTTTAGGTGTACTCAATTTATCATCAAACCAGTCAACAAGACTAACTCCTCGACAGCGACCCTCGGTTTCAATGTAAATTGCATGCTCTGAAAATGATGTTATCAGATCTGGAAACAAAGCTGCAGCTATGGCAAGTACATCACATGCATCCAAGGGCAGCTTATCGCGAAACTGTTGGGAATATAAACCAATTTCAGAAGTAAAGAGTTTCGTTGCAAATTTGGAATGAGTGTTGTTTTTAGCAAAAGATTCCATGTAATCGTCGTTAGGGATTTGACGTTTCAGACAAGTTTCATAAGGCACTATAGCAACGGGACACTGAAATTCCCCCAAAACAATAGAGGCGGCCTCGGCGTCATTTAAGACGTTAAATTCGGTACCAAGATTATATTCTTGGCCCCTAGAATAAACACTACATCCGAGAAAAATGACTTGCTTCAATTTCGATGAAAAAGATTCTTCTAAACGATGTGCTAGAGCAGCATTGGTTGCAGGACCAATCAAAATCAATGTAATTTCTCCTGGAAACTCGTTCGCGTACTTAACTAATGCATTGACAGCATGTAGATCTGCAATATAATCATCAACATTTTCAATTCTTTCGAAAACATCATTTAAACCATCGGAGCCGTGTACTTCTTCTCCAATATTACCGATACAACCATTCTTAAACATGGGTGCATGACATCCTTTATATATTTTAGGCTTTTTCTTATTCCGGAATGCATTTTGAATATGAATGACATTTGAGCATACATTATCGATATCAGAATTTCCAAACACAAGCGTGAGTGCAAGAACATCGGTATAATGAGAGGCGTATAACAAGGCCATAGCATCATCAATGCCTCCATCGGTATCTATAATGATTTTTGATTGCTGATCAGCCATTAACATCGAAGCAAAATAAGCTTATCCTTGTAGTTGAAAGTGTGTGTGCACATTAGACACTTGACAATGAACAAATACGAGAAGTAAATAATGCATTCATGTAATGATTTGAATTTTTTAATATTGCCTCGAATTAGTCAGATTTTATAATAATTAAAACAATTATATCAATTTTTAAATAGAACGCCCTATACTGCATTCTATGATTATATTTTACTCGTAGTTACTCAAAATGAAACACAAGGGTATTTAAGAAAGGAGTCGATTCAGATGTTTTTAACAAATTTTGTCAGTAATTTTTGATAAGTGGATAGTCAGACAAGTACTAAAATTATTTAATGTTATGAGCTCATCTGTTTGCAAAGGCTTTCAAGGGGACCTGTCAAATTCTCGAGCACACACATTAAATATTTCGCTGGCGCAGACGATTAAACAATTGGAATAGATTCAAGTTCACTTCAATATTTGCTTAGAATCGAAATATATTTTTGCAAAATATCAGGTCCTCCTATGTTCAGTCCGAATTTTACCTTTCTTAAAATTGCACCTCTTGAAGAAAATCCTAGTGTAACAGTGGAAGATTTGGCAAGAAAAGCTAACTTCAACCCATTCAACTGCTCATCGTCATCTTCAACAACGTCGAAAAGTTCCTAAACTGGGAGAATGGGTGAACTGTCTGAGGTCTTATTACTTCAAATAAGATTTAAAAACTCGGTTGAGTGAAAATTCCTTATCCACCTTATTTTCCCGCAGTGCTTTTTGATATAGCCAATTGTTTCGTAATTTGCAAAATCATTTGGAAGAAAAACTATTGGAATTAATAAGCTTGTTAATGGATGGAGTGCGGTTATAGATAATAAACGCGAAATACTCGTACATTGATGATTGAATCTTCAATTAAATGTAACATTTGGGTACTTGTTTGCATTATTTAAAATTCGGACAGAACTCATGTGAAGGCCTTATAAATTACAACCATAGGGTTCCGCTGAAAAATAGTTTTAATATTAACAGCAACAATGCTTTTATATGCCTCAAGTAAATTTTTTGATAGCTTTGCCATAAAACTTTCCAATTTAGCACTCATGTGCGCTAGATTTAGGCAGATGCTACTGAGATGGCAGATTGAAATCTAGCGATGACTAACTGCAAAACACATTTCTTTATTGAAGCAGCCTCCATATTTGTCGGATACAAAATGTGATGGACAAGTTCCCATTCAAAAAATATGAAACTTTCCGACGACGTTAATATTTTTGCGATTCTACGAAGTCGATGAAACTGTTGCGCACTTCTGAATTCAACCATGGTTAATAAGGTGACTCAAGAGCTGGAAAATTTGAAAACCGTGATTGATGCAAATGGTGATTATGTATGAGTGACAGTCACTTTGCACAAACAGACTGTGTTTGCAAAACATTCTTACTTGAAGCAGTCTTCTACTTGTGCGTGTAAATTGAAATATTACAAATTTATCTTGAAATAATGAAACAATGAAACAATCGTATCAGTAGACGGGTATGATAATATCGACTAACGTCCAACTCCGAAGGGCAAGTGCATTGAAGAAAATCTTTAGTTTTACTTAAACGAACTTCTCGCAAATTCATTCAAAAAGGGATTTTAAGGATTTTAAGTCCTGGTCCCCCTTAGTCACGACGTGTGCCGTTGACAGAATTAATATTTTGCTTGACAATTTCATTAATTTCAGCAAAAATTGTATGAAAAGTAACATATAAACTAAAGTGAGAATCAAGTGTTTTAAAGCATTAAGAAAATCGCAAAACAAACTTTATGAAACGGATTTGCGAGTTTTTAGAGTGAACCCACTGGAATTTTGAGAATATTTTGTCAAGATACGGAGGGGATGACGAGCATGGAAAGATGTGACATGATGGTCACTCGGCAATTTCCGAAAGAGGCACATGCTTCATAACACGCACCAAGAAAATAAGATTTGGCATAGAATTTCATAAGTGATTGAAAACCTTCCGCAATCGACAAAAAGAATGTCCGCATTGATTTGGTTTTGGATTTGAAATAACAAACAACCAAATGGAAGCTTATTAGATGAAATTGTGTAATCGCAGGCTGCATACACACAATAATCTTTTGCCGCATGTCGATTGATATTACACTGTTTAATCCAAGACGACAATCTCTCATAAATTTTCTTTGAACATAGATCTCGCATTTGAAGGAATAACACAAAGGATTAATCCTTGAACAATTAACTAAATGCCTTTCAAATATAGACACATATGGTAAATATTCAAATTTCACTAATTATGCTAAATATATCCACAACATAAGTGAAGAGTGTACATAATACCCTTATCTATTCGCGGAACCGCATATTCAAGGGTTAAGCTCTTAATCCTAACACGTGTTGTACCCATAAAGAATGACTATGCAGTGTTACAGTCCTCCTGTACTTACATTTCTTTTTGATTAAAATATTGTTGCAGTGCAAAATTTAAATGTGCTTACATTATCATTACTATATTAGGGAAATACATAACTGCATGCAATATTACTACATTATTACTATATTAATGAGTGTCTTTAGAAAGTGTTCGGGAAGCATTTAATATCGCATATACTCTCAAACATAGACGTTTAAAAACTTCATCCAATATTCGCGGAGGCGTAAAAAACATAACCCCCGCGAATAGCGAGCGAATACTGTATTCCAAGAATTTGTAAAAACAAAAATAGTACTCGCTGAATTATATAAAATACTCTTCTTTGAATCCATTGAACCAACAGATCGATCTAAGTTTCATTAAAAAATTTTAAAAGCATTAGCCCAGTTAATTTAAATAAGTGTAGAATAATTAAATTTTAAAAATAAGACATGCACGTTTTACTACAAAATAAATCAGTTTTAAAAAAAGTACAAAAATCGCGAACTGCACAATAACTTTTTAAGACAAATAAAACAACAATTATTTGAATATTGCTTTAAAGGTTTTGACATAACCTATATTATCGAAGTCATGCACGATTTTGATTTTAGGTGAATTCACTTTATCGTCAAACCAGTCAACCAAACTAACTCCGCGACATCTACCCTCGGTTTCAATATAAATTGCATGCTCTGAAAAAGACTTAATGAGATTTGGAAACAAAAATGCAGTAATGGCAAGATTATCACACAATTCTAAAGGCAACCCTTTAGCAAATGCATTTGAATATCGGCTATTTTCCTTATTAAACAATTTGGCCAATAACATAGAAGGAGAACTGTTTCTTCTGAATACCTCACGATAATCTTCTGATGGAATACAGCAATTTTGACAAGTATCATAAGGAACTACCATAATGGGACATTGGAATTCAGCAAACACAATAGAAGCAGCCTCAGCGTCATTTAGAACATTAAATTCGGTGCCTAAGCTAAATACTTGACCCTTTGCAAAAATACTACAGCCAATAAAGATAACTTGCTTTAGTTTTGAAGAAAATGTAGCATCCAAGCGATGCGCCAAAGCAGCATTTGTTGCTGGACCAATTAAAATTAATGTGATCTCTCCTGGAAACTTGTTTGCGTACTTAACTAATGCATTAACAGCATGTAGATCCTCAACATAATCATCAACATTTTTAATTCGTTCGAAAACATCATTTAAACCATCAGAACCGTGCACTTTTTGTCCAATATTACTGCTACAACCGTTTTTAAAAATGGGTGCATGACATCCCTTATATATTTTAGGTTTGTTCTTATTCTGGGATACGTTTTGAGCATGAATAACATTTGAACATACATTATCAATGTCAGTATTTCCAAAAACAAGCGTGAGCGCAAGAATGTCAGTGTAGTAAGAGGCGTACAACAGAGCAACAACATCATCAATACCGCCATCTGTATCTATTATTAATTTCTTAGAAGAATTAAAGACCATTATTGGAAAAGTGCTCAAACTAAGAATAATGCGTATCAAATGTAAATGTTGACAAGTATGGCAAATACAATAAAATTTAAAACTTGCACAAATTACATATACCAACAAAATTTCATTGCAATTTCCTTAAACTAAGTACGCCGCGTAATTACAAGAATTAATTTTTTTAACAATGTGAATAACAGAAAATATCACACCTTCTCTTCAAAAGAGACAACTCAAAAATGGCCAATTTTGAGTTAGTGTAACAAACTTGTCAAATGATACTCCATCAGTCATCACTAGAGGGCGCTATGTGTCACTTTAGTTGTTTTGAACTAGGGTCACAGTGATTCTTTAAAAGTGTTCCATCTTGAATTGTGTTTTTTAGTTGTGTCACTTTTGAAGAGAGGTGCGATATGTACATAACACCCCTTTAAGATATGTTTTGATGAATACTACACTCGGATAAATATTAGAAGTGCAACACGGAATCCATTTCTATTTGAAACCACGTGCACTTACGATATCCTAAGATACATCATTCACATATTAATTTTAAACGTGAGACAAATAAATCAATTTCAAGAACAGATAAGATGGAAACAAAAACTTTTATCTAACAGAAATGTTAGAAGTAGTGACTGCAACAAGTTATAATACATTTTTAAACAATGATATTGACATATCATAGATAGGATCTCATAAAAATTATTGCTACAAATAAACTAGCTGACAAAATCATTGTTAGCATGTCTTTTAAGAGGCATATTTAACATACTCAATCATGTACAAATAAAAATGTCTGCATTTACCCTACATGGCAAGTGTTATTGCTGTTTTCATGATATAATCTGTGTTTTCTAGTATTTTTCTAAAATGCTATTTATTAAAAAGATACACCTGGTTATTTGCTTTGCTCAGAACACCATACAATTTTTATTAAAGAGAAAGTAGTGACAAGAACTTGTAGCAAACTTATGACCTTTTGATACAAAAACTATTCCAATCATTGCAATAATGTATTTTCTCAGAAAAATTAACATTACTCATTACATGGGTTGTAGAAATAAAATAGTTTAACATTTATTGACAAAACGCGTGATTACAACGTTAATAATTCCTGCAAATATTGAAATGCTTATTCAGAATTACTTAAGCTCTAAATACACTAAATACGACTTAATATGAATTGAAGAATTAAGACAAAGTAATCTAAGAATTACGAGGTTTCAAATTTTGTGTGTGATGCTTACAATTACATTGTAATAAATTACACAGTACATTTACGCTTCTATTTCTATAAACACATTTGCTTCTAAATTATTATTATAGCGAAACCTGTAAACGATTATTTTTTTAGTTTGACGCAACTGCTTTGATTATCGTAAAGATTTCCTTCTCTTCCCGAATTGCAAAAATTTCAATTTGACAAACGCATGATTCATTTTCATGAACTGGGTAAAAACGGGTATATCGACTATTTGAATAACCATTCCAATGCATTTTACTAAACGTTTATCACCTGAATTATTTATTTAGATGCAAGTGCAAATGGATATAAGAGTATTTTCTAAAACAAACGCGATATCCAAGCACTACACGGGCTTATATGCTAATGGAATTGTTTGCGTGCATTCACAATAAATAGTCAATTCCATTTTATACATTTGTATTATATTCTTTATTTTCGAAGATAGCGTTCCATCTAACAGTCAACAGTATGATTTTATGAGGCTAAATATAAATACTACTATTTTAAACCTATCTAGAACATGCTCTTTTCACTCTTAAGGAGAATTCCCCACAGAAAAATACATAATTTTATTGATTTTTTCAAAATATTTTTTGTGCCAATTTACCTATTAAATTGTTCTTTATCACTTAGCACTGAGAAAATTCATGAAATTATGTGATATAACCATGAATTCTTGTCAAATAATGCGTCATGTTTCAATTATTTTCATGAAAACAACTTTTCCAGGAAGGAAACTGATGAACAAACAATAGAAAAGGAAGGGATAACATATGAAGCTGATGGCTTATAATAATAATAACCTTGTTTTTAGTGTGTGTGTGTGTGTGTAAGTCCGAAATCTGCATTTTCTTAGTTTCCTCAAAATTGTATGTGAAAAATACTGGTGCAGGCATTTCACCAGAAAGAAAGAAGATATCCTCTAGATATATACATATAATGTATTAGGCTATGCCACGGGACGAAAAAAATTTTTGCAAAATAATCAATTTGGAATAAAGCACAACATGCATATATATCTAGTGTTGTGCAATCAGGTCATGCAAGTTTTATAGAAATTTAGCTAATTAAAAATTTGATACCAAAATTGTGTTTGTTTCTACCATGTATACTTTCCGAGAAGTGTGTTCTGAGATATTTTCTTTTGTTCTCCTTTATTTCCTGGTTACCATGGTTACCGTTGGAAAAAAATTCGTAAACTGACTTTTTTTAAATGAAATTGTTATTGTGAATAAAAAATATACATACATATAACCAGTACAGTGAAACATGAAAAAAAATTCTGTGCTCCAGCAGCAGCGCTTATAAAATAATTTCTATTAATTACCCAACAGCAAAACTTAGCAAAACTATAGTTTGCATATAGTTGAACACAAAGAGAACAAAAAATCGATGTTTTGGTACTCTGAGGCACAATGGGCGCTGACGTCAGCAAATTGACTGCAATACCAAAGCATTTGAAAATGTATTCCAACACCAATAACATTAAAATGTGACAGGATGGTGGCCAATGATAAAATGAACACATTGAGAAAGTAATGATTCGATGTTATTCTGATCTGGCGAACTGAAGCGAATTCATCGATAAAGACAGAATAAAAAAATTTTTTTTAGAAAAATGTGTATATAACTAGAAAAATAATGGAAGTACGAATTGCATTATTAGACATTCGTCTTGCTAACAATATCTTAGGAAAAGCAAAAAATATCAGGCTTAAATCTTTCAAATTAGAACCATAACAGAATTTTTGACATGGGAGGGGACGACCGAGATAGGGTTATTAAAGGGGGTGCCACACGATCAGTCTTTTGACTATAGTCAAAATTGCGGTTTTGTATTCTTTTGCCTATTAGTGAAATATTTTGACTAATAGTCAAAAATAGGTTTCTGCGCAAATGTCATTGCATATACATGGAATCTATTAGTATTACTAAGTGGAATTGCTATAATTACATATCAAACGTAGGTGACTAAAAACATTTTGATGGCATAGCTCACACCAAGGAAAATTGAATAATTAATTAACCATTCATAAACAAGTGCTGGTAAAAATTATGTAAACATTTAACCCAATTTGCACGTTGCAATCTGTAGAGTAAATTTTACATCATAATTTTGTTATCAAGTCAGCCTTTGAATCAGGACTTCCGAAGAAATTGATTACCATTTATTTTGCAATCATTCAACAGATGCTAAAACGAAAAACGGTGGCAATGATGCCATGACAATTTAATCTAAAACAATTTACTTTTTCAAATAACCGCAGGCCTAATGAGTGGCGTACGCAGGGGGGCATGGTGGAATGTCAGGTTTCCAAATTTGATTTTGATTGGATAAATCAAAAATTTTTCGTAAAAAATTGAAAAATTTAAAATCTAGGATCGTGAAATGCAGTTTTTAGGGTCTATTTCCTTAATATTTCAAAAAATTTTCGCGGGGCTTTGCCACACATTGGTAATGACGATTATGTCCCCATCAGAAAATCCTGCGTACGCCCCTGGGCCTAATAAAAATTAATATTGAGTATCAACTCTATAAAACGTATTTCAAATGTACATGGGAAAATTCAACCAAAATATTTCAACAATCTATTACATAACCATGAGCCATTAGAGGTTTCATATGCATTTCCCAATACAAAGTGTATCAAACATCTATTTGCTCATTCATAAACAAGTGCGTGCATTATGCAAATATTTAACCCAATTTGCACGTTGCAATCCACAAGAAGTAATATTGGAATCATATCAACCTTTATGAAACAGCTGTTGCCAATGAAATTAAGTGAAGACACAACACTTAACAGCTCAACGAGAACTCATGGCAAACCTTCAGCACGTCTCGTTCATGTTTTGTAAAGTTTTGAAATTTATGATTTTCTGAACGTTCAAATCATACAAATTGCGCAAGTTTCCTCATCATTATGTTGATATCCATAGATATCATAATTCACGCTTTTTTAAAAGAATTCGTGATGACCAAAGTCACCCTCCTATAGGCTGACTTTGGCTAATTGTCGCATTTATTAGCTTTCGCAATATTTGGGGTCCATAACTTCTATGAATGCCATTTGTGGAATTAACCTCGTCTCTAAGATGAACTATTAAAGAAAGAAGGTCCAAAACATACGTTGCCGATCGTAACAGTATCACAATCTACAAGATCGAGCCAGTAGAGAATTGAGAAGCAGTCTTCAGGAAGGTAGCGTGGAATAAACTTCAATATATATTAGGCCTGTATCCGTTATTAAATGAACTAGGTGTATTTTGGTCTTATATCAGACATTTTCCAAACCACTTTTGCCTTGGAGTTCATGAGTTGTTCGTTTTTTTAGATTAAAAAATATGTTCATAATTTTCCCGAAAGACAGGATAGGCCACCGGCCAAAGTCACGCCATTTTACGGGCATGACATTCGTAACTCCTGAACTCAATTCGCATTGAAATTATTCAAATAGAAGGCAAAATGGAAAACAATGCAATATATGTATTTATAGAAACCTGGTCAAAATACTTTGATTGCTGTAATAATTATAAAACATGTTTGAACTGTTTAGTTATCACAATAATTGCGTTTATATTAGTAACCATAAGTTTAAAACAAAAAATAGGAAAGTTAGTTATTTAGGGGAACCCACAGCCATCTAGATGGCTGTAGGGAACCTCAATAAATACCAAGAGCAGAAATATATTAGGTTATTGAAAAATATTCACTTTGATCTTACCTACACTCAATAACGCTGATATCATGAAAAAAAATTTAAATCATGTAGTACATAGGAAACTAAATGAATTAGCACTAAAATAAAACCAGTAATTATTTGAACTTGTGCAATCGAATCCCATCAATCTTAATTGCACTAATTGCGAGAAAGGCAAACAACTAATCAAAAGGAACTGCAAATCTGATTACAAAGCTAACATAAATAACACTGACCAACAAAGTTTTTTAATCAAAGAGAATTTTGTGTGTCCCAAATTGAATTAAGAACACCGATCCAGAACTGCAATAAGATTTTCTCCAGGAGGTACATTTTTAAATACGTAGACTTAACATTGTTATATAGGCAAATTACTATTTCTTTCAAAATTGTACTCAACTAGTCTAATGTTGTTTAATGGATACTATATGTTTAAGATATATTGGGTAATATTTGATCGGGTTTATATTATCTAGTCTTGTATGTCCCTTGTATACTTATGTATTTATGTTTATTTATATAGTTTGCCTCTGGCTAATGCCATGTGAGGTGTTGTGCTGGCGTTAAATCATTTGATATCAATCATCAAAATATGACTTACTATGTATGTGGTTATTTGACATCTAGACTCCAATGATGAAGTATTAAAGCTAACTTTAAAAAATATACAAAACTTATTTTGATTGCTACTTAGGTGACGAAAATAAAATTTAGGTGCCACATCAAATACGTGTATGTTCTCCTTGTTCAAACGGATTACACAAATTGTTAAGCAAAAAGAAATTTTTAATGTCATTTGCGATACGCATGACATGGAGGAGAAGTACATCATGAAGCAGTATAAATGCAATGGACTTCTACACAGAAGAAACACAAGCCTATTTACTCAACCATTGATCCAGTATATACACCAATGCCACATTGTGGAAGATTGCAAATTTCAATTACTCTAGATTAAGGCGCACACTATTGAAAGGGGAATATTTGTTTGGGCACAAATCAGAAACGTCTTAACAAATATGGAATTTGTATTGTTTGGTCGGCCTTCAAATGGATATGTGCTGACTTTCTAGGGAATAACAAGTCTCCTGTATATAAAGATGGAGTTAAGAAACTGTCCATGCCTACAAAAAAGCTTCAAATGCATTTGAAAATGCACTTTCTGCATTCCCATTTTGATTTCTTTCCCGAAAACCCCGGTGTCGGAATTGAAGAGCAAGGGAATCGCTATCACCAAATATTCAAACTATAAAATTTTTGGCATGAAAGTATCATGCTGACCACTGTGCGACGTGTATCTTCAAAAACCAGACAAATATCCAAAAAGAAAATCATAGTTTTAAGTTTTTATACAGTGTATATTCTCATCTAATAAAGACTACGCTCAATAACCATCAATTATGAAAATTTGGTACTAGTACTTCATTGCATCGCATTCATTCAATGAATGATATTTTATTCTTACAATATATTTGCTGAAATGTGATTTATTTTACTTGAATTTTTTATAAAAATATATATATATATATATATATATGCGACCGGTTTCGATTCAAAATCTTAATTAAATTAATTAAAATTGCATGCATTAGAAAATGTTGATGTTACAATAATTTTTCTGTTTATTCATTAATCTTGATCTTATTCCTTTCTTTATATATAGTGATTCTGCAATTATTATATAGTTTGTTTTTAACAATATTTCAAAATTTTCTTTTTTAATTGGATGTTGATGTTGGTAAATTTCTGATTTAAGATGACCTGAACGATGTTCATGGATTCTTGTGGCAAAGTGTCTTCTTGTCTCTCCGATGTAAGATTGTTGACAATCTTCACATGTATAGTTATAAACCAATGAAGAAGACAGTAGCTTTGCTACAGGATCTTTGTTTATTAAAATATTTTGAATTTGTAATGATGTTCAAATTGGTATTATTCTTGATTTTTTTAATTCAAATTTAATTTCTTTATCTTTGATTGGAAAACTTTAGCTTTGTTGCTGATATAAACAAGTTTCCAATACATTTGCTTTAAATTTGGTTCTTCTTTTGATTAAATTTGGTTATGATTGTTACTCTTAAATAATATTACTTCATCTAAATGTCTTTTAACCAGTCTGTAAGTATATCCATTATTTTCTAAAATTGTATATAAATGATTAACTGCTTCAATAAAGTTGTTATAATTTGATGATGATTGATTGGCTTTTTCAAGTAAACATTTAATTGTATTTTTCTTATGTTTCATATCACATCGTGATTCATAAAGAATGTATAATCCTGTATTTGTTGGTTTTATTTATAACTTGGTTTCATATGTTTTTTCATTTTTAATAATTGATATGTCTAAGAAGTTTAAAGTTTGATCTTTTTCTATTTCGACGGTAAATTTTAGTTCTTCAACTTGGTTGCTTAAATATTTTTTGAAATTTTCAAATAATGTAAAAATGGCATTGACATATCTTAAGTATATTAATGGCTTTGGACTGATTAGTGAATCAAATTTAGACTCAATCAAGTCCATGGTAAAAGCAGCCATTGTTAAACCCAACGGTTAACCCATTGCCATTCCGTCTATTTGTTCATATACGCAATTATTGAACATGAATTTAACATTGAAACACGCTAGTTTGAGTAAACGCCTTAGAGTTTCATGTGAGACAATAATTTGATCTTCAGGAATGAGATTGAGTATATGATTAATAGTGTTTTCAACAGGTATACTCGTGAACAACGATTTAACATCAAAACTTGCGATAATTGATGTTTTTTCTTTGTTGGAATTGAAACCAGTTGTAAATATCTCTAAGAAATCTGGTGTATTTATTAAATTGTATTCTTTTGGAATGAAAGGCTTAAGAATGTTATCGAGCCATTTTGCTAACTTATAATTGTATGATTTTATCATTGACAGTACAGGCCTAAAGGAAGGATCTTTATTATTTTTATGAATTTTTGCTAGTCCATATATTCTAGGAGGTTGACTTCCTATGCTATGAATATCTCTAAAAATTTCTTTCGATATATCCATATTGTTTTTCAGTTTCAATAGTTTTTTATTAAAGACCTCTTCTTCATGAATAAAAACTGTCTAGTTTTAATTTCATTTCGTAATGTATTCTTTGTTCCTTCATTTGGTTGTTCAACAGATATTAAGGAAGAAAACATACATTCAGTTTGAGTTTGTGCTTCATCCATATTAAAATGGGAAGGCCAACTCATTTTCATTCCGTAAGAAAGTGCGTCATATTGATCTTGTGATAATTTTTTACTTGATAAATTTATTACCGTATCTTTTACTTAAAAATGATTCCTATCTCTTTGTCTTTTTGTTAATGAATCAATTTTGTTCTTATGTTTGATTTCGATATCCTTGATTATTCTACAGTTCAGAATCTTAAAGATTTGTAGAAGTAGTATTTTATTAGGAGCTTCTCTTATCATTTCTTCAAAGCTTAATTAGTTTCTCTAGATTGCTTAACTAATATAGATTTTAAAGATTTCAATTGACTTTTCTTGGAATGTTCACTATATGGTTTTAAATGTTGTGGTATTGATATTGAAAGAAACTTCGGGATTAACTACAATGATATTATAATGAATATTATGCGTAATTGGTCTGTTTGTATTTTTAAATGTAGTCATCTAAATTTTCCAAATTGTTTTTTTCTTTAGCTGTCAGTATTTTCGAATTAATATATGTAAGTATTAAATTACTGAGCTTCATAAATGCGACCGATTTCGATTGAAAATCTTTATCAAAACAAATTTGGAAGGAATATATATATATGTATATATATTTCAAAAACTATACAGGTTACAAAAAAAACTATAACAAGATTTAAAATCAGCATCAAAAAACATTCAGAAAAACATCTGTGACGAGAAAAAATTACATTTTAACCAATGTAATTACTAAAAACAATCAAAGAAATCTAATGAAAAATTGAGAGAACTAAGGAGCTAAATATGAGAATTGAAGTAAATAATAAAACGTACAAGAAAAAGAATATCGAAATATATTAAACAAAAATTTTGATATCAAACAGGAATGATTCCTTTTATTACTATTCGAAAATAATTAAGTAATCAAATAAATGTCTATTTGATATCTGAAAATATTCCTTTAAAAACAATTGGTTTGTAATAGTTATGGCCCTAAGACGCAATTTTGTCAATGAATATTGAAAGAAAAACTAGTGTATTATAATCTAGTAATTTAATAATGAATCTTCTTATAATTTACCGCAACTCAGGGTACAGTTCTCGGTTGCATCCTATTTGCAATCTACGTGAATGATATAACCAGCATGTAAGCTACAGTAAAATTTAGAAACATGATTATGACAACTGTCATACAATTACTGATATAAATATCTTTAATGCAATTAAAAATAACATAGAAGAATAACATAGAAAATTTAACAAAGTATTTCTCAAATAATCAATAAACTAAAAAAACTTAGAATTTAAGATAAATCCTGTACCAATAAATTAATGCGAATCCATTAACAAATATAAGAATAGCAAGAACGTCTGTAAAACTTCCGAAATTGCTTTAAAACTCTTTTCCTCTTTGTCGATTTGTATCTAACTTTTATTATTACTATTATTATTTTAGAAAATAGAAAACAGCGTGTTTTAATGAATAATATGAAAACTGAATATACTACAACCGATAGAGGAGTGCCTCAAGGCAAAGTACTAGAGCCAATTTTTTTCGTGGGTCTCAAACTTCATATTGTCTCTTGCCCTTACCTACCCTGCACCTGTACTGTACTGCCTTACTTGTCCTGATCTTCCCTATTTGCTGCCTAATCTGTGCCACTTTATTCTCAATTATTTTCTCCCATGCCGGCTTTCTGTCTCTCTTATCTTCTTGTCGTCTTTTCTTTTTCATGTCCATGCCTACATTTTTCAGCACCTCACATGCACCTGCATACACTAATATGATATTTACTTCTGTGACACCCCTAGCATCTATTGTCTCCAACACTTTATTGACCTTTGCTGTCTCTACTGCTAGCTTGCTTTTCTTAACTCCTCTTGGAACTGGCAACCTAGTTCTCTCATATATTTCTTCCTTCATCTTTTCCTTGATTGCTGCTTCAGTTTCTGCGCCCACTGGTTCTGCTGCTTCCGCCACTTCTGTCACAACATCTTCTCTTGGCTTAGCCTGTTCAACTATCCTTTTCCCCTTACTCTCATCCAACTGAAGGATATGGGTAACAATTCCAAGGAAACTAAGACACCTGTGTAATCATTCCCAATATGACCGGAGATCCATTTGACAATTTTGGGCTGTAACTTTTCCATGGAAACATACGACGTTATATTAGGAGCGATAATGGGGGAGCAGTATAATAGAGTACCTAGGATAAGAGAATTGTAGAACTAGGAATAGAGAAAGGAATATTTCGTTTCATTCGATAAAAAGGCTTGAGACATTTGGCGACTTGTTTGTTAATAGGAGGTTCCCAAAATTAAAGTTGTTGACAAGATAATTCCAAGATCTCGGATGCTATTGGCCTCTTTAAGAACAACATCGCCAAGAAGAAATGAATCGTCTGAGGCCCCATTGAAAGAAAGTACTTTTGATTTGTTTGGATGAAATTCGAGGCCATTTGCAAGGGACCATTCCATAAGTTTATCGAGATTTTTTTGAATACTATCGTGTGAAGCTTCTGAAATTAATTTAAGATCATCAGCAAAGAGAAAATATTTGTAACCATTGAGATTGTCCCCAACATTAATAAATAACAAAAAAGGAGTGGTCCAAGCACACTGCCTTGGGGGCACTCCAGAAGAAACAGCACGAGGTTTGGACCTGAAGTTGTTTATTCACACACATTGAGTTCTATTAGTGAGGTAAGAATCTAGTAGTTGGAGAAAGTCATTGTCGAGATTGTACATCAATTGTAACTTACATAATAATTTGTCATGCGGAACACTATCAAAGGCTTTACGTATGTCAAAATAGATGGATAAGTAAAGCTCTCTTTTGTCTTTATATTGATATAAAAGATCGACATATTCAAGTAGCTGTGTAACAATGCTTCTGCCAAGGACAAAACCATGTTGAAACTGAGATATCTGATGGCGAACTTTGTCATAAGGAAACATGAAAATAACTCGTTCGAATGCAAGAGATAATTTAGGAATGATGCTAATTGGCCGATAATTGTTGACATAGTGCTGTGAATCAGATTTATGAATAGGTGTAACCCAGGACTGTTTCCAAATATTTGGCCATTTTTTCAGTTGAAGAATACGAAGGAATAAGTGATGTATTAGAGGATTGAGAATCTTCGAACCATACTTAAATGCAAAGGCAGGAACTATATCTGATGCGTGAGAAGCCGTCTCAGGGAAGTAAGACAGTAGTTTATAAACGTCATTTTGTGTTAGGGATAACTCCGATAGAACAACAGTTGGATAGATGTGTAAGGATTGTATTGCAAAATCACGTTTAGCTGAATAAACAGAACAAAAGTATTCATTGAAGAGCTCTGCGATAGATTGAAATTCGTTTGGAGATTTATTACACCAAAAGTAATGTATGTTTGTAAAACATTTCAAGGAGCGCAGCAGGGCAAAACATTGATATTTGTTAGAGAGCGTACATCCACTGACAAAAGCTGTTTTGTCAAGTTCTATTGAGTGATCAAAGTTGATTGACAGCTGCTTCACTTTTAATGATCCTTGAAGAGACCAAGCTTTTGAAAGTTTTCTCTGCGCAGTGTTTCTCATATTCATAAGATGCATAGTATGAGATGAATAAAAATCAGGATAAAAAACTATTTTGGAATGTTTGATGGGGATAGAGCCATTGACAGCTTCGGTGAACAATGTAAACCAGGTCTGGATATAGTGTTCATTGTAGACGAGACAACTAGAAATGAAGTCGTATATTCTATAAAGCTTGGAATTGAATGTTGCCAGACTGAAAAGCGATTTCGAAAAGCTTAAGGGGACATCATCAGAAGGTAGCAAATCAACAAGAGTGAAAAATTGCACTGGAAAATGATCAGAAAAAGACTTCGGTAAAGTCATGTAACTAGTATCGTGTGAGTTGGTGACGAGAATATCCAATTTATTAACCGAAGCGTGGGTAGGGCCTCTAACCAATTGCATCAGCTCAAGCGAGTCTAGAAATTCAAGAAAACAGGACTCTTCATTTTTCTGACTAACTAACTCATTCCAATCGATACCAGGGTAGTTAAAGTCACTGACAATGAAGATTTCTTTCTAACGGTGGGAGAAATTTCTGCAAATATCATCGAAATCATTAACATATTTTAAAATAGATAGACGAATATCATCAAGGGGAAGTTCGTAGTTTGAATTTGCATGTGGTCTGTAAATTAAAATAAAAAGTTTAATGAAATTAGGCGATACTAGATAACAGCATGTGCTGAAAGCAGAGATCTACTGAGATATCTACTATGGAACATTCATTAAATTTTCTTGCCAGAATAATAGTGCCACCATGATCCTTCGGCCGGTCTTTTCTAGAAACTACTTTAAAATGAGAACCCCGCACAATTTCTTCACCCATAATGTCTTCATTTAGCCAGCTTTCTGTTAAGAAGGCAATGTCAATGTTAAGAACTGTCAGAAGCTTGTGAAGGTTGATTCTTCATTCAACATTAATGAGAGATTGGCAGTTTAAGATGAGACCGGATAATACAGTTGATTGTCAATTTGTGGACAGCTGGACTGGAGAGTTTTTGTAAAAAAGCTGCAAGTTTTTGATACAAAAATCTGATTTGGAAAGTTCCTCTTCAGTGACTTTTTTATAACGTAGTGCCAAAATTTTCTTTTCAATTTCGCAATCAGCACTGGAAAGATACTTCTTGAGATACACAGGATGTTCGAAATCTTTTAACAGATAACTTTTGGCAAACAGTTTTCGCATTGTCCATTCATTATTAAATTTAATAAGTAAAGGCCTAGGGCGGTTGCTTCCTCTTGAGAACTTCCCAAGTCTCTTCACGCTGCAGATTTTGTCCTCAGTATTGACACCAATGTGGTCAAAGACGTTATTCAGCTGTTCAGAATCAGATTCAATTTGTTTAAACAAACTTGCTTCATCATCAGGAATGCCATTTACAATCATCAAAAACTCATCAGATGAATCGGGCTTCTGGATTGAGGGAATGGTGAGAGACTTCGTGAGGACTTGTTCAATTTGCTCATTAACAATTTTAGGGAGTACTTTTTCAACAAATTCAGTGACAGATTTAACAATTACAGGATGAGAAACTTCTTTATGTCTTTTCTTTTAAGGCAAGAGTCGCAGATAAAGCGAATATGCTTATCTTTAATTAAGTCCTGGAGGCAAGGCAGAGCAATCACCATGGTACCACAGTTGACAAAATTCACACTCCACCCACTGCGTCCCCTCATCATTTGATTTCTTGCATTTTGCACAATGGACACTGTCATCAGTCACTGAGTTTGCACGTCTGGAGTTAGAGTCTTCGTTAAGAGGACCATACACGAATATGAAAACCTAATAATCTGTATAATACAAAGGCAAATGTAGTATCATCGGCAAACATATTGCTTTGACTCTTTTTAATGGATGTAGGTAAATAACACTGATATATACGAAGTGATAAATATTTTAAAGAGCATCAAGAACCGTTGATGAGAGACATCAAATAACTAAATCGATTACATTAATTTGTAGAAGCCAAGCAATAAATTTAGAAAACATGAATTTGAGACACAGAGTAATTGGAAAAACCTGGTTTTTAATACATAGAAAGAAAAAAACCAGTTTAGAGTGATATAAAGATTTACTACGTACTTGATGTTCATGAAGGGAGTATCAAGGAATTAACAGAACTGCCAAAACAAAAAACCTAGTATATTCATTCAAATTATGTGTAGGAGTAATTCTATTCAAAAATTACAATGTGCTAATATTAATGAATTACACATTTAAGCGCCATCAATTTTGTACACATGAAACATTCTGTAATGTTTCCCTTTTTTTGCAAAGAAATTACATTTTATGATTTTGGACATCTTAGTAATGGATAGCTAAATTTGAAATCGGAGCGATATGAATATTTTTTTACTGACCTAAAAGAAGTCATTGCATCAAATTTTCATCAGTAAATATTAAGGTTAAACATTTGAATTCTGGCTATTTTACATTGTAATGTATAATACTAAAAGTTTCAAAATATATCTCAAAATGGACTATTGCAAGAAAGTTTGTTACTTTTTTCATTCTTGCAAACCTCAAATTTATTTGAGCCATTTGAAAGAAATATGGAAGATTTTAAATTTTCTAGAAAAAAAGTACCAAGCAGCAAGGAATGTGATTGCAGTTTAATATTCATGATCAGCTGGATATTCAAATCACACATTTGGTAGCATTCAAAATGGGCAGGAAAAATCCCACTCAGTGGATAGATATTTCTCAACAAGTCAAAAAATATAAATAGTTAGGATAGCTTACATCAAATTTTTTTACAGAACTTCTCTATATTTCATATGGCCAGTGGCAGCCCAGCTACATCAAATAGAAATGAAGCTTCCCTGAGTTTTGATAATAATATGATTCCTGCATAGCATTATATAAAAGCTGACACCAAGCTGTGCAGAAATGAATCCTCTTAACAACCTCATTGAATAAAACACTATACCAGTGTCAATAAATAAGATCATCATACAGGCAAGAGTAGATACTGGTGCCTCAGTATCTTATAATTACAGACACTTGTGCAAACCAAATCAGCATTACAAGAGAACATATCCATTCACATAATCATCATTTAATAAATGCTTCATGTGATTATCTGGATACTAAAGAATAATTAATGAATTAGAATTTACTATTGCCAACAACAAATTTTCTCATGACACTCTTATTGTTGACACAACTAACAACACTTTACCCCAGATAACAATTTTGGTTGTTTTTATGTTGTTTATGGTTGTTTCATACTTTTGGTTGTTGAAGCAACCATTAACATTATAATAACAACCATTAATAATAATTTGAGCAACTAAAAATGTGATAATTTAAGATTCAAGCAGATGCTTGCAAATAAAACCCACTTCATCATTTTGATTACCAGATCATTTTTATATAAAGAACAGAATTGCAAAAAGTTGTTTTGAAATATTAAATTAGTGAAAAATTATAATATACTTTGTAAGCCAATTTTCAAAATAATTTATTCATGAATATTTGTACACCTACAAATTATTTGTCAGATAAAAAAGTTACATTTGAGCAGAAGAGATTCTTTACAATTTAAAAAAGTATTATTGTGGCATCAACCAAAGGAATAAGCTACAAACCAAAGAGATCAGCATTGAAAGATTAACAGTGATTAAATATAATCAAAAAATGATTGTAAAATTTAGTTAATTATCTTATTCATTTGTATTATACAACTAAGTTACAATATTGTACATTATGAGAAAAAAGCGGAGCTGATTAAGTAAGACTTGACAAATTGTAACAAGCGAAATTACGCTTACGTCAGAACAGCCATATTGGCAGAAGATTAATTCAAAATTCAAAATCAGCAGGTACTTAGAACTTTTTAAATAAATAGCTTAGAATTTAAAGGAAATTTGATAAATAGTACATTGTTAGTAAATTATCTTATTCCATTTATTATTATTTGACAATATTGTACATTGTGAGAAAAATACCAGAGCCGATTAAGTAATATTTGACAAATTGTCAGAAGCGAAATTCCATTAATGGAAGAATTCAAAGGGTCCTTGTGCCAGTCATGAAACAGCACTTATGTTATGGATAGGAGTTTTTTTTATTCTTGCTTAGTCTGACTATTGATCACTACATGTACATCATAACAGATGCTTGAAATGGCTGGATAGCCAAACATTAGGAATATATCTTTATTACTAATAGTAGGAGACTTGACAATAATCGACTGAATAAATGACTTTACATGTACTGTTATTAAATGTAAGTGTAGGAAACTGCAATATATTAGATAATTGTTAAAGCCAGTAATTTTATGGTAATGGCTACTTTAATATTAACTTAATGCAGTTAGTGTCAATGCCTGGTTGCTTTACTTAATCAATCCAACAAACACTTTACAAAATTGAGTTTAAGTCAGTTGTATCTTGACTTGAGTACATGCACTGAGCTAATGTAAGGTACACATAATTAGTTCTCATTGAGCTGAGATGGTGCAGTGAACTTGGTCAGTTGCTAATGAAGGAGAGGAACTGTTGTGTGGAGATCAGCTTCGGGCAGTAGCCCACAGATGAT
This sequence comes from Hofstenia miamia, assembly GCA_900660155.1. Taxonomy (NCBI): domain Eukaryota; kingdom Metazoa; phylum Xenacoelomorpha; order Acoela; family Hofsteniidae; genus Hofstenia; species Hofstenia miamia. The sequence goes on from CABFPE010000473.1 coordinate 629,594, forward strand.
TGATGAGAAAACACTGCACGGCTTCGTCACCTAAACAATGATGATTAGTACTCAGTTAACATAACTAGTTATATAAAGAGGAAAAGTCTAGCAGTCTATTAAATCAGTAAATCCTCACTCGCCATTTATCAAGTGATAATTACTAATGATAAAACCTGGTGCAGGATGTTACATGGCAACTGTGACAACTAAGAACAAAGTCAACAGAGAGGAAACACACAGCGATACTCTTTTGAAACTCTGAAATAAACTCAAAGGAAAAGGAAAAGGGAAGCAACAGAGCAGTGAACAGAATTACAAAGTCAGCAAAGGCCGAGATCACAAAAGCAATAACCACACAGCTATGAAATGAAGAAGGGACAAGAAAACACATGAAACCCAAATTCAGTAACTCAATTAGAGGTGTGCGCAGATGTAAAAAGTGGTTCCATGACCACACCGCCATCAAAAGTCTCATACTGCATCTGCCCCACACTGCAACTTGAAAACTGCAAGTGTACCACACCACACCGCATTTTTTACGAGTGAAAACAGAGGTCAAAAATTTAATTTATCAAACTCTGAAAAGAAGCATAATCTTTTAGAAACAAATTAGCTTCAAGGGTTTCAGGATCAAGATTCTGTCTTCTTTCCTCTAGAATGTGTCCTGCAGTTGAGAACAACATTTCACTAGTTGCTTCAAAACATTTCACTAGTCGCTTCGGAAGCTGGTATGCATAGGAGGAACATAGCCAGTTGACATAGTTTGGGAAATTCTGCCTTGTTATTTTTCCACCAATCTAGAATGTTGTTACAGTTGGGTACATGGCATTTGAGTTTCACATCACAGCCACACTGCAATGTTTGAAGTTAATCTGCAACTGCACCACACCATGGTTAACCACAGATACGTGGTTGTATCCGCACTACTCACACCTCTAAACTCAATACTGAACCAAGAATTGGGAAATGACATGATCCCTTGCAAAGCCACACTACCAAAATTTAATGGTAGAGTAGATGGGTACAACCCAACTTTCAGGGAATGGCTTCAAATGTTCGAACTAATGATGGCAGAAAGAAAAGTGAGCCAACACTCAGCAGCGGCGAGATTCCCACTATACTTGACGGGAGTGGCAGCGCAGCATTACCTGCTGCTAGATCCAGAAAGAAAGACAGATTACGAACTACTAATTGGCGACTTCATTGAATATTATGGAAACGAAAGTTTCAAAAATCAATATAGGATAATCCTAAATGGAACAAAAATGAAGAAGACAGATGACATTTGCAATTATATACAACAGGTTGAGAGGCTGGTCACATTAAGTTCAAGAGAAAACTGTTACTCAAAATATGACCTCTTCTCACATATTTGCAAAGGCATGCCCAACAACATAAGGGCACAATTTGAAATCTAGTGCAATGTAGATGATAAACTAGAGAAAATGATTAGAAAGGCAGTGGACATATAAGCCACAATTGAGAACAATGCAAGAATAAACGAGAAAGCAGCATGGCATAGAGAAACACCAATGTGGAGGAGCAACATTAAACCAAAGAATACAATGAAAACTTCTGAAACAGACAAACAGGAAAAAATGATAAGAATAAAAACCAGAGACAGAAAAACAAAGAAGGTTTGTGAAAGAGACATAAATGTTATAACTGTGGGAAGAAAGGACACAAAAGAGACGAGTGCCACAAACAAATAAACATGATTGGAGAAGAGCAAGGGTACTTTGAAGAAGAAGACTTAATAGAATCAGACAAAGAAATGAATGAAGGACCCCAGACTGAGGAAGAATCAGAAAACTAAATGGAGCGCCTACTCTTAAAAACCTTGCATCAATAATGATTATGGCAAACATGGATACAGTGAACACAATGACAATATCTGTTAATGGAATAATGATAAAAGCAACCATTGATACAGGAGCAGCAACTTTGATAATTATGGAAGACTGTGCAACAAAGTTAGGTTTTACAAGAGAGGATCTCACCAAGTGCAATAAAAGACTTATAAATGCATCTGGTGAATATATCAATATGAAGGGAACATTGGAAGCAGTGCAGCTAAGAGTGGCAAGCATGACGTTCAAGCAATCATTAGTAGTAGTGGACATGCACAACAACATGCTACCATATGAAATAATTTTGGGAGATGACTTCCTCATAAAGAACAAGTGCATTATTAATTATGCAGATAGAACTATCAAAGTCAAAGAGGAAGAGATCAAGATTGAAGAAGAACAGGGCAGAGACAAAACGATTACGTTCGAATTACAAGAGGATATACACTTGCAGCCACATCAATGGAAGATGTATGAGATCAGAACAGAAGAAGCAATTACAGCCAATGTAATGATATACTAAAACAAAGGGATAAACACAAAAAGGGTATCAATGCCATCTAGCATATGTGCAGTGAAAAATGGAAGGGGTAAAATACCAATTCTTAACCCAACAAACCAGAATGTAAACCTAAAGTAGTTGCACATCAGGATATTTGGGAAATATGTAAAATCAAACATTAGATTGATTTGGAAAGCATTGGAAGACAAAGATGGAGCCAACAACTTGTATGGTCAATTCGAGGACTTACAAGTGGAAGTGCAAAGTACTCCACATGGCTGATTCAAGGGTGAGTGGATGAACACCATCCAAGTTGCGAGTACTCCCAGGGGCTGATTCAAGAGCATTAGGACAAAAGCAATCAATGACGAATACAAAATCCCAGACATTGAGAGTGAGAACTACCCACACCTGAAAGAGAATGAGATGCAACAACTAAGAGAGATGCTAGAAAGACATAAATGAATATTCAATTATGGAGAGATAAGTGTGGGGCAGGCAATAGGGGAGAAACACAAGATAGTAACAACAACAGACAAACCAATAAAACTTCCTTGTAGAAGAGTGCCCAAACAAATGAAAGACAAATACAATCGCATACTTGAAGAATTGATAGACAATAAAATCATATGACCAAGTGAGAGCCCCTACGCGGCACCAACAGTGTTTGTAAAACAAGGAGAGAAATACTGGCTATGCATAGACTTTCAAAAGCTAAACGAGGTAACAAAGAAAGACTCCTATCCTCTGCTGAGAATAGAGGACATGCTGTACGAATCAAGCAAGCACAAATATTTTACAACATTAGACTTGTGCAAGGCCTATTGGCAAGTGTGAATGGAAGAGGAGGACATCAAGAAAACAGCATTTATAACACTGTATGGACTTTATGAGTGGATCTACATGGCATTCGGACTATGCAATGCGCTGGCGACATTTCAGAGATATATAACAAAAGTACTGAAAAATAAGACGCATAGAATGGAGGATGGTATTAATGCATA
>CABFPE010000474.1:0-11713 GCA_900660155.1 Hofstenia miamia
AGTGAATGCCAAGTGGAGTCTCTCCAGGCTGAAATCAACACCCAACTTGTGGCTTATCAAAGGATGGAGCGACAGATGTTGGAGTCAACTTTCACTCTGGAATTGCAAATCCACAAATTGAAGGGTGCTATTAACAACTCAAATCGCCAAGAGGAGGCGTCATCTAATTGAAACAATGAATATGTTACCCATGCTGTGTTGAATGAAGCCTTAGATGAATTAGCCANACAGTTGTTGGAGTCAAATTTTGCTCTGGAATTGCAAATCCACAAATTGAAGGGTGCTATTAACAACTCAAATCACCAAGAGGAGGCGTCATCTAATCAAAATGATGAATATGTTACCCATGCTGTGTTGAATGAAGCCTTAGATGAATTAGCTGAGAGAATCATCAGTCGAGTGGTTCAGTTAGTGGGTACAAGCCAACCTCCTCCAGCTGTTCCTTTGTTNATACCACCGTGTTCATTTTCCCAATTCGGTCTGTTAGTTTTGTTACCTCCTTAAGTGGCTTTTTGCCTTTGTGTGTGTGGAAGTGCTCCCCACTGTCAGTCTTGGAAATTATTGTTTTACTCTCTAAGTTATCATGGATTCTAGTTGTACTGTTATTTACTCTCCTACTTTTGGGACTTCTCCAATTTGGAGCATCCCCTGTGCAAGCGTTGGTAACCAGGACGTTACCCCTTGTACCATTGGATCATTACTTAATTTTTCCCAACATTCTTCTCTGACCACCCAAAGGATGGATCACAATGCCTCTACCATCCTGTACAGTGATGCAAGTGCAATGAGTCCATCATATCATTGAAATATGTGGCATGTGTTAAATTCTCAGAATGCTCCTCCAATTCCCATGTGCCCTCGCAGTTATGCTAGTGGTCATGAGCAGCAGTCTATGCCTCAGCTTGATGCTCACCTCACGGAGATTGAGCACTTAAAGGAAGCGTTGTCACAACAGGTAGCTCTGAGGATGGAGAGTGAACGCCAAGTGGAGTCTCTCCAGGCTGAAATCAACACCCAACATGTGGCTTATCAAAGGATGGAGCGACAGATGTTGGAGTCAACTTTTGCTCTGGAATTGCAAATCCACAAATTGAAGGGTGCTATTAACAACTCAAATCACCAAGAGGAGGCGTCATCTAATCAAAATGATGAATATGTTACCCATGCTGTGTTGAATGAAGCCTTAGATGAATTAGCTGAGAGAATCATCAGTCGAGTGGTTCAGTTAGTGGGTACAAGCCAACCTCCTCCAGCTGTTCCTTTGTTTGAAGGGTCCTCTGTTGTACCGTGTTCCACTAGTCCTTCCCATAGTCAACCTACTTTCACTCAGTTGGCTCTCACGCAAGTCTCTACATTTACTACCAGAGCCACTCCTCAAACAGGGTATGTCCAGTCATTGCCTGATCCAGTGAGCACCATTGTCATTCCCACATTCAAGGAACATATAAGTGATACTAGTCTGCCTACTGGAAAAGCCAGCATGAAAGATCAGCTGAGATACCAAGATTCTATCCTTCCTCTCAAGTCCAACAGCCAGGTACAATTATATAGCAAACACTCTGTTCTCCCTAAATTCACAGTGCAAATCGATGCCATATCACAGTCCTTCAACAAATGGTTTTTCTTGTTTGAGCTGACAATTAAACAACACAAAAATTCACAGGAGTCAGCCTTCTCACAGTTCCCTTTATATCTCAGCAGATTGGCATACAATCAATACATGATGCTTGATCATAACATCAAAACTGACTACCAGCTGTTGGTTGTCTTCTTTGAGGATCATTACCAAGCGCCACACATCAAGCATCAGTATAAGACGTTACTGTGTGATATGTCTTTCAAATTTGGTGGTGACATTCGGAATTATATTACCCAGGTCAAATGCTTGTTTCAGTTGAGTAGTCTTTCCAGAGAGTATTCAAGACACAATCTATTCTCTTACATTTGTCAAGGTTTTCCTTCATCAATCAGAAACCATTTGGAGGTTTGATGCAACCCTGAGGATAGCCTCCACGAGATCATCCAAAAAGCAATTAGTGTGGTCTATATGCTCCAGAATTCTCAACGAATCAACAATGATATAACTAGTTTGTCAGGTGTGTCCAGAACAAAGAGCTTTGAGCCCAGGAGGCCTGCAGTTGCCAAAAAGGTATTTGATTTATCATAGGTAAGAAGCTTGCAGGGCAAAGGGGCATCTTAAATCTCAGTGCAAGGTGAAAGTGCAGCTTATTGCTGACAGAGAAGGTTTCATTATCAAAGAGCAGCAAACTACTGAGTCATTGTGTGTTGACAATCTCGTTGACTTAGAGCCCGACCACCAAACTACATCTTCAGATTTAAATTAATTGGAGGGCTGCCTCCCATAAAACACGCACAAAATATCTTGGTAATCACTCAGTTAATAAGGAAGAATTTAATACCCGTCGAGATGAATGGCAATATTTTTAATGCCACAGTGGATACTGGAGCCACAGCCTCCATAATCAGTGATGAGTGCTGTAAAGAGTTATGTTTAAATCAAGATTCTTTGGATCCCTCCAATGTGAAGCTCATCAATGCTTCAGGTAACCCTCTCTCTCTAAAAGGGAAGTTAAAGGATGCGTCGATGAAAATTCATGCAGAGCCATTCGAAGTGGACCTCTTGGTAATCAACACGTCAAATCATCGCCTCCCGTATGATCTCATCCTGGGAAATGATTTTCTGGAATGAAACTCTTGTGTGATTGATTTCAAAAATAACACGATTTCTATTAAAGACCAGGAAGCTACACAATTGGCTATGATTCCTGAGAAGGAAGTTATCTTTAATCTGGAAGAACCTATATTCATTGAACCTAAGCACTGGACTCGAGTTGCCATATCTTCTGATGATAGTATTAATGGCGACGTAATGATTTCCAATGTAAATTAGGGTTATTTGGAAAAAGTCAACAGTCCCCGGAAAAAGTCAACATCAACCTTTTAAATGATAGATAGAACCAGGTTTGGCCTACAAAGCCTACACAGAGTCCTGAATATAGCACACTGGCAAAAGATCATGGTCATAGGAATGATAGAACCTGAGTTATTGATAGTCTGTCCCTGAAAATCATGTTGACTTTTTCTGAATAATGTTAACTTTTTCCACTGAGAAATTATTAAGGTTGCACTGACCCTAAGAGTAAACCCTGGTGGTGTTGAACCACTTATCCATGCTCACTGACCCCAAACCAATACCATGGCATCAAATAAACATTAAAAAAATCAAATTAAAAAATTTTTTTTTAAAAAAAGGAAACCATCTTTGAAGGCCTGGTTCTCATAAATTTCAAGAATGACAAACCTATTTTATTGCAGATTCAAGTAGATTAAGACTAGGACTTTCGAATGGTATATATTTCAAATCAATAGGACCAATATTGGTACCTCAGCGGATTCTAAAAAATTTAAAAAATATACTATAAGAAAAAATCAAAAAAAAATTTTTTTATTTCACCAAAATGGTTTTTAAGCCATTTCCAGTTGTTTAAAGCAAAAAAATCAAATAAAAAATTTTGTCTGCAAAAAAATTTTTTTTGACCCGAGTTGACCATGTTCAGCCCATTATATATCAAAACTTTCTAAGGTGTACCTCCAGTTTTTATATGATATTCTTGTAGATCAAGACTAGAACTTTCGAATGGCATATAGCATTTGAATGTAGGACCAATATTAGGCCCAAACACTTTACTTGGAAAAAGTCAACATCACGTTGGAAAAATCAACGCAGATGAAACAGAAAAAGTCAACAGTGACTGAGCCCTAAGTATGTGCGTGGGAACTCCTTTTTGCCAGACTTGTTCAGAGTAATAATAGGAAAAACATTTGTCACTGTTTTGAATGGAGCCACTTCTACCATCAAGATTGGAGTTTCTCAATTGCAGTTAGTCCCCATGCCAGTTAAAGTTGAAAACATCCCTGTCACCTGCCTACTGATATGTACTGATGTTCATGATTTGGGAGATCCTGTAAGTCAAATTTAAGTACCAACAGTTACCAAGAATTCCCATCTGCATCTCAAGCAGAGAGAGAGAAAGTCATTGGTTTCTTTACTTCATAGTAAGCATGATGTGTTTAATTAAGGTACAATTAGCATTGGCCAAGCCTTAGGCAAGGAGCACATAATTAAATTGAAGCATGATCGACATATCAGGTTACCAGTACGCTGTGTGCCAGAAAATTTGAAACCAGAGTATGAGAAGATCTTGAGTGATTTGATTGAAAGTGGCATAATACAAGGAAGTAACAGCCCTTATGCTGCTCCTACCATGTTCATCCAACAAGGCAAGAAGTATCGGCTGTGTATCAACTTTCAAAAGCTTAACAACATAACAATTAAGGATGCGTATCCCCTGCTGAGGATCAAAACTTCCTCTACAACGCCAGTGAATACAAATTTTTTTCCTGCCTAGATTTGTGCAAAGCTTACTGGCAGGTACTGATGCGTCCTTCCAACATCTCTAAAACCACTTTCATCACCCCTTACAGGTTATACGAGTGGAAGTATATGGCCTTTGGCCTATGTAATGCGCCAGCTACCTTCCAGTGGTATGTCACTAAGGTTATCAAGGATGATGCCAACCTCCTTGAACCTGGCATATCAGCTTACATAGATGACATCTTGGTGTTGAGTAATACTTTTGAGGAACATCTAACTGGCATATCATCTTACATAGAGGACATCTTGGTCTATTGCAGAAGGCAGGATTGAAAGTTAACGGAACAAAGTGCTCATTAGCTCAACAAAAGTAGTTTTCCTTGGAAGTTAATGGAACGAAGTGCTCATTAGCTCAGACGAAAGTAGTTTTCCTTGGCCAAGTCATTGAACCAGGCAAGATCTTGATAAAGAACAATGCTAAAGATTTCCTGGAAAAGATTGAAATGCCACAGAGCTGCTGAGACATTCAGCGATTAATGGGTTTCCTCAATTATTATGGAATGTTTATCCCAGATCTTGCTGAGAAAACGAAAATGATCTCGAATTTATTAAAAAAGTCTGTAGATTTCAAGTGGACGTGGCAGGAGCAAGAGGCCCTTGATGGCATAAAAATGGAACTCAAAAAGATACCATCTTTGAATACCCCTGATTACTCTAAGGATTTTATAATTGATTGCGATGCAAGTGCTGTTGCTATTAGTGGGATATTGAGCCAAGACATCAACGGAGTCGAGAGTCCTGTTCAGTATTTTAGTCGAAAACTCAGGGCTTCAGAGAGAAACTATGGCGCGACTAAGTGCGAGATGCTTGCTTGAGTCGAATCACTGAAGAAATTTTGCTACTTCATACTTGGCCATAAGTTCACCGTGAGAACTGACAATAGCGCTCTTGCCTGGTTGAAAAAATTTAGCGGCGACAAATCAAACATCATTGCCTGATGGATAGAGTACTTAAATGATTTTTCATTCACGATCAAACATCGCCCAGGCAGACTCCACCTGAACGCCGATTATTGGACGGCATTGCTGAGCTATGAGCAAGATCTCAAGAAGCCAAATGGGGAAAAGGTTCCTTTCTCATTCATCCCCCACACTGAGTATCAACTGATACCCGAGATCAATGCAGATAGAAACGGAAAACCCATCCTTACCATCCTCATGAGAGAGGAAATTTCTGAAGAGGAAATAGTTCGCCATCAACATCGTGATTGGATATTGGACCAAATAATGAAAAGAATGAAGGATCCGTACTTCCCCACGTCTCCAGAAGTGAATTGTTATTTCCATCATTACAACTGGCACATGAACGGAAATGGTCTATTGTATGTGAAGAGCAAACATAACAATCGACTTGCTATCCCTGAGTATTTCAAAAGGGATCTAGTACGTAGAGTTCATGAAAGAGGCCACTTAGGCATCCTTCAAACTGAGAAAACCTTTAACTCCAGATATGTCACCACTGGAATACGAGCTACCATAACAGACGTCATTGATAAATGCGAAAAATGTTTACTCAACAACATCCACCACTTTCCTCAACAAAGAGCTGAAATGGAATCATGGTCTGCAGAAAGCCCTAATGAGTTAGTGCATGTTGATTTAGAACAATTATCAAAAGACAACGAGGGTTTTCAGCATCTACTCATGATGGTAGACCACTTCACCAAGTTTGCCTGCATAATTCCTTTAAGTAGTACAACTGCAGAAAAGGTTGCCAACAAAATAATTAAAGAATGGATCTTAAAATATGGACCCATGCACAAATTAGTTTCCAATAGAGGTCCTCAATTTGAAAGTAATCTTTTACGCACTTTGATGAAAGAACTAGAAGTTGTTCACGAACTGACCACCGCTTACCATCATCAAGCAAATGGATTGGTAGAATGATTAAATCGAACCCTCATAAAATTGATTTGGGTAGCGTTATCCCAAGCTGCAGGAAAGCAATGGAGGCGAATTATAGAATGCGTTGAGTACTTTTACAACACATCAGTTCACACAACCACTGGCGTGAGCCCCTTCAAAGCCATGTTCAGTCAAGAGGCAGCTATGTCCTTGGCAATGATGTTCCCAAAATACGCTGACAACAATGTGGAAAGCTATGTGAATAGATTAATTAATGATATGCAACAAATTCACTTGACAATCTGTCATAACATGAATCAGTCTAGTATAAGACAAAAGAAAACCTTTAATAAAAAGATATACAGTGAGCCACATAAATGCGGTGATAGAGTATTTGCTTATCTGCCCCGAATTACCATGGATAGTAATCAAGTACGGAAACTCGCAAATGATTGGCAAGGCCCCTTTACGATAGAAAAAGTGCTTGATCATAACACCTATACTTTAAACAACGGTAAAACAGTACATTTTCAAAGGCTCAAATGAGCTATAAAAGACATAGAGCATGTGATAATAGACGATAATAACGAATTCACATTAGTAGACAATGGTGTTGATGTGTATGAAAAATATGATAATTTAACTAGTTTTTCAGAGGATGAATTTTCCGACACCAAGTACAATTGTGATAATATTAATTCTGATACCTTAGAAACACGTATGCTTCTCCAGAGAAGGGCGAGAACTACTCACGCTTATGATCCCAATATTTGGGATTTAAATCTTATAACTCCATTTAGGAATGAACAAGCTAAATCAAAAACGAGAGTTGCCAGCTCCATCATCCCGCCGCCAAGTGAGAAGAAGGATGGAGGATAGCAGACTTAGTCGAGACGCCTCATCTAGGCGCGAGAGACACGTATCTCCGCTTGCTGAGGCACGCGCAAGGAAAAGAGGACGTCAGGATGGTGCATCTCCGCTTGCTGAGGCACGCGCAAGGAAAAGAGGACGTCAGGATGGTGCCGAGCAGAGTCTGATTCCATGTGCATGAGAGGAGCTGGCTACACCTACCTTACAAACTGATAATTCTAGAGTACCTTTTATTGCTTTACAACTTGTAAATACCCCCCAAAAGAGCGAGTTGATAGCCCCCTTGACCTCTTCCACTGCAACTTCTAATTTGAGATCTCAGAAGACAGAAGAAAGAAGAAGAAGAATCTCAAGAGTTGGTGATGAAACCCTTCACCCTTACTATATTGCCACCAGGAAAGCTACAACCATTATCCGCGATAACATATCTGAGGAGACAAAAGATCAGATTCAATGCACCTACAAAGGACGTGACATGAATTGCTCTATCGATGTCATTCCATTTGTCATAGATGCCTCCTGTCACCTGAAAATTAATACCATAATTGGCTATGACTCCAGAATGATGGAAAGTTTGAGTCGTCTGTATTGGCGCAGCACTGCACACACCTTTTTCGATGATGACTTTAATATTTATACCTTGTGTCAGTTTTTAAATAGTGGTAAAATGATCGACAGCTTTGAGTGCGTCAACATCGATTTTCAAAATCTCCTGTTTATCTATTTTCTACGAATAACTGAGATACATACAGAGGATATCATGGAGCAGATCTAGATTGCTTACTGCATCGCTAAAGTTGAGGGCATACGTCTTATAATGATAGTCCGCAGTGAGTACGAGACTAACATACCAGAACCAATAGAGAACTTGCATTTTCACATGGAAAATTTTCTGATACTGTCCAAAGAAGACTACACTCTGATATCATCGCATTCAACGAGTCACCTCCCCATCACTAGGCTCATTTATACGGATCTACTTTTGTGCCAGCAAGTACATCCGTTTGGCTGTTAATCAGAAATTGATCATTGATGTTCTGCTACAATCACAAACCTTGGAAGTGACGGACCCCAACACTCCATTGCTAGTAACAATAACCGACATGAGAGTAAGCTTCATGTTAACTCAAAGTAACCAGCTATTATGTGAGATTCAAACCATATGGTCTGACCTGAAGGCAGACTTTAACCCTGAGTCTGATTGGCCCCGCCTTGATATATCCAGTCCATCACAAAATTACCACTCTTCAGTGGAAAGAACTCTTCAAGACATCAAAGCCTCCTACAATACACAAGATAAAAAGTATTTTAAGGAATGCCTCTTTGCAGAGAAAAATTTACCAGACATATATGCCAGATGAGCTATTTGGATTCTTGCCATATACCTCACAAAGGAGCCTCACTTACAGATACCTATGTCACATGAAAAGAGGTGGTCCCTCACAAAGACAACAATTCACGAGTTAGCTGTTTGCCCACTGTCATAGAAGGTGAAGAATTGGCTACTTTACAAGTGTAATCCTCCCTCCTCTCCTGGAAAAACAAAACAGCCTATGGACAAGTTTGAAAAATATTATGCCCGACTGGTATGTGCGAGCAGTGTTGCAGGCAAGATGTCGATCATGTTAACTAGCAATTGACTTGGAATTTGTCCGTCAGACATAAATATTTTTTCTGACACAGTTAAAAAATACATGTGGGGCACAACCACCGAAACTAAATTCGCTATCTTTCACTCAGATAATGCTCCTCTGAGCACTAGAAGATTTGTAGAGCGACTGCCAGGATCAATGCACAAATTCCTTGATCAAGTCATCAAGTATGACATCCACGGTAAAAACGAAGCCTTGTTCAGCATGCAGCAAATGAAGTATCCCGAATGAGGGTATGGCCAATTCATTGAGTCAGCCAGGGACGTCAATAAAGAAGGTAAAATTATTTTTTCGAGAGGAGGAATTATTGGCATCATTGGCAGTACAAATGTCTCCCCACATCTGGAACACCCCTAGTGAATTTCTCAATGACCTTACTGTACAGCAGAGAGTTTTAGTTGACAGCTGCAACAAAGATGTCCTTTCATTTATGAAATGGTGCCTCACAGAGATGTTCACCAAGGAGGAGTTAGTCATTCTACAATCCCCAGGGCAACACGTTGCTCTGGACATAGAATGTACCACTTCCCGCATACGAATCTCCACTCAACAGATCGAACACCTACGACAAAAAGGACACTGAGGAAAGTTCTGGGATACTATCAAGGATGTCCGCATCAATTATCTGGTAACAATTGGGACCACCACTCTAGCCTCCCCTGCAAAGTTCAGTGAGATGGAAAAGAAGATAAAAACTTCAAACCTTTTGCATATCCCTCCGCCTATGATTGAAACCCCATTGATCCAGCCCAAATGGAAAGTAAGAAAGCCAAAGAAGAAGGTTGCTGCTCATTTATCCGATCAAGGCCAGCAGAACAGGTGAGTACAAAGTTGTAAGAGAAAAACTCATAGCAGGGGGAAATCCCGAATGTGTATTCATTGACAGCAAACTCACCATAACAGATATTTTTATGTGTGGATTACCAATCCATATGCAATTGCAAGCGCTCCAGGAAAAACTCACCACACTACAGCCTCGTGTGCTTATTCTCTTCCAAGCAGCTGGCAATTTGATGTGGGTGAACAATGTTGAAACCGTTGCTCAGTACTACAATGTTACAAAGAGGATAGAGATCATTACAATGATAAGAGCTAATGTGTCTGACCTAGAGCAGATGACACTTAGTCAAGTCCAAGAATACTGCTCACTGTTTATCGATCATGCAACTACTATGGGGTCCCTGAGACAGGTATTTATACATTTCTACCCAGAGATTAGTGCAGAAGACGCCCATACGTCCAACACCAACGCATGATGACGTTAATGATTGCCCTCAAGGGTCTTTGGCTTTATGAACGGTTTTACAAAACATTTACGAGGCAGTTGAATAACCTTAGGAGGAATTGTCCCGTCAGTAACTGGATGCCAACTATCAAATTTCTGCGACTTAAGGAGGAAGTAGTAACTCAACGAGAAGTACTCATACAGATCACATGAGAGGAACACTAAGCTGAAGTCTAAACATGGGATGGTGATCTAGTGATGAAGATGATAGTGGCCACCCAAAACATCGTGTCTGGGCCAGCCCTTCAACTGCTATCTGAAAATTAATTTGAGCAAGGGGGGTGTGTAGAGTCGCTCAGGGACTTTTGTTGATTTTATTCTTTAAAATTTATTCTGTATTTTTACGTCACCTTGATGTCAACATTATTTTCGATCTCAGGTTGCTGTTGTTAATTTGATGTCCCCTCGGTGGTGCTTATTATTGCTCAAATTGAATTTTACGAGGGAAGAAATATTGATCATGTTTAAGCTACGTAGACTAATGATTTTGTAAACAAAGGCAGGTAATAACTAAACTTTTGTATAAAACCTGAGAGAAATGTAGCAATCATTTAATAGATTTTATCTACTCTCAACTGCTGTCTTTACCATTGTATTTTTTATTTATATTTTATTTTTATGAAAACTATTGCTTAAGATCGGCGACAATTCGGGAGTGCTTTCACCAGCATGGGGCGACAAGTTGCTTCTGGAGGTCTGTTGATTATCCAGTCCGAATTGTGGACCCATTAAGTTACGTATATGGTTATGTATAAGGAAATAATAAATCTCTCTTTCGTAGTTCAACACGTACATGCACTTATACAACCTAACACTGTGATGATACCATGCTGTTGGCTAACACGACTATCTGGCAATTACAGATTATTTAATAGTGAGCTGAGAGATAACAATGAAAATAAGAATCTGTATTTTTCGATGTGAGATAGAAATTAAAAAGTGAGACAAATAGGGTAGCACCAGTCAATAGGTTAAGCAGTTTACTCTTGGATGCTCCGCTTCGGCTGGAAGCCATAGGAATTGGTCATCTTGGAGCTTACCTAAAGTAGTTTTGTTACTTGAATGAATTAACAATGTTACATCTATAAGTTATAAGTTCTATGTTATTCTGTTTCTCGGAATCGTGGCTATTTAAACCTTCTGCAGAGTCAATTAAGTTTCTAGTTAAGTTTCCCTTCTGCAGAGTCAATTAAGTTTCTAGTTAAGTTTCCCTACAAGCCCACGATTCTACACTAGTAGAAGCGCTGTTTTTATCAAATGAACTTGAACTTTCAAATGGTTGTTCACACATTATACGAATACGATTGCAAAACCACTTCGAAAATACATAGAAAGAATCGAATTTAAGAATGTCACATTGGCGAAATTAAAAAAATTACACTAAATTTATCAAATAGCTTTGCTAGAAATTAAACATGTATTATTCAACACAAACCCTCTAAAGAGCAATTGAATACAAGAGTTGAATAAATCAAAAATTAGCAGCACACAAGAATTTCAAAACTCATTTATACGATTTAAAAACCAAACAACTGAAAACACATTTACTATTTGAAATAAGAAAAATGACTTCACTATTTAATCTTAAAGATTTTACATGATACAG
>CABFPE010000474.1:19353-35933 GCA_900660155.1 Hofstenia miamia
AAAAATTTTGAATTTCAAATAAATCTGCCAATATGGCTGTTCTTATGTAAGCGTAATTTTGCTTGTTACAATTTGTCAAATAGTACTTAATCGGCTACAGTGTTTTTCTCAAAATGCACAATATTGTAACTTGGTTGCATCTTACAAAATGAATAAGATAATTAACTAAATTTTACAATCATATTTTTGATTCTATTTAATCACTGTAATCATTCGACATTGATCTTTTGTTTGCAGCTTATTCCTTTTGGGGTGATCCTACAATAGTGGCCAGATTGATAGAATATTTAAATGATTTTTCTTTTTCAATCAAACATCGTCCTGGCTGTTTACACTTAAATGCCAACTATTGGACAGTGCTGCCTAGCTATGAAAGGGATTTAGAGAGACCAGATGGAGAGAAAGTACCATTCAGATTTATTCTGCATACTGAGTATGAACTGATTCCCAAGATTAATGCTGATCATAATGGGAGGGAAATCCTACCAATTTTGATATGTGAAGAAATCTCTGAAGAAGAAATTATCAAACATCAGCAAAATGATCAGGTAATATCAGATATTATGAAACGTCTAAAGGATCAATTTTTCCCTCTTTCTCCAATAGCCATGCATTATTTCAACCAATACAATTGGACAACAACCAATAAGGGATTACTTTACACTAAAAGTCATCACAATAACAGACTTGCTAATCCAGAATACTTTAGAAGATATCTAGTAAGACAAGTACACAAAAAGGGGCATTTAGGGATAATCCAAACAGAGAAAACTTTTAATTCACAATATGTTACTATTGGAATCAGGGCTGCTGTTATGGATGTTATAGATAAATGTGAGCAATGTCTTTTGAATAATACTAGCCATTTTCCAGAACAGAGAGCCAAGCTAGAATGTTGTGCAGCAACCAGTCCCAATGAAATAGTCCACATGGATTTAGAACAACTGTCTCAAGATGATGAAGGTTTTCAATACCTCTTGTTGATAGTTGATCATTTCACTAAATAAGATGTGTATAAGAGATTAGACAGTACAAGTGCAGAAACAATCACTGAAAAAATGGTTAAAGAGAGGATTTTAAAAAATGGTCCTATGTCTAAACTCATCTCTGACCATGGTCCACAGTTAGAGAATAATCTGATGAAAGCTTTAATGAGTGAGTTGTAAGTAATTCATGAATTTAGTATGGCATATCACCCTCAAGCTAATTGCCTGGTAGAATGATTAAGCAGAACTTTGATAAAATTGATTCATGTAGCTTTTTCACAGGCTGCAGGCAGGAAATTGGAGATGCATAATCAAAGGGATTGAGTTTTTTTATAATACAGTGGTGCATTCCACAACAGGCGTAAGTCCTTTCAAGGCCATGTTTGGGCGTGAAGCACTAACTTCCTTAGCTATGATGTTTCCAAATTTCTCTGAAACCAGTGTTGACAGATATGTAGATCAATTGATATGAGATATGCAGCAAGTCCATCTGATGATTTGTCATAATACAAATCAATCAAGCATACATCAACAGAGAGCATTTAACAAAAAATTATATGGTGAGCCTCATAAACAAGGTGACAAAGTTTTTGCATATCTACCTCACATTGTCACAGACCACAACCAAGTATATAAATTAGCCAATAATTGGCAAGGGCCCTTCTTTGTGGAGAAAGTGCTCAATCATAACACATACACACTTAATAATGGAAAACAGTTCACTTCCAGAGGCTAAAAAAAAGCCATAAAGGATATTGAGCATGTAATTATTGATGATAATAGTGAATTTACATTGGTTGACAATGGTATTGATGTATTTGAGACTTATGATAATTTAACCAACTTTCTAGAAGACAATATTAATGATAGTGAATTTGAGAGTTAAATTAGTACAAGAAATGATAGTCAACATATATTGCCTTCAAGGTGTGCTAGACAAAATCAACCTTATGATCCCAACATTTGGGACCTTAACCTTATTAATCTGTTTAGGAATGATACTGATAGGGAAGAAAAAATGAGTCACCAGCTCCTCCAACCCATTAAAGAGTGAGAAGGAAAATTAAGGGTAGCAGAGATGGTACCTCCACCTCATCTAGGCGTAGGAGACATGTATCTCTGCTTGAT
Organism: Hofstenia miamia; assembly: GCA_900660155.1. Taxonomy (NCBI): domain Eukaryota; kingdom Metazoa; phylum Xenacoelomorpha; order Acoela; family Hofsteniidae; genus Hofstenia; species Hofstenia miamia. Next base: position 21,468 of record CABFPE010000474.1, read on the forward strand.
GAGGTTCACAAAAGGAAAAGAGGATGCCATGATGGTGCTGAGGAGATTCCTATTCTGTGTGGGTGAAACATAGCTCCACAATTAGTAGAGGAGATAGCAGCAGCAATCCTGTCCTCATCTCACTGCTACATGGGGAGAAACATATCTCCATGTGCATGATCAGTGCTGGCCACAACTGATAAAACTTTTAAAACCCAAATTATTTGTACCCTGTTTACTGTACTAACAAATGTAAATACGTCCTCAATGAGTGATTTGATAGCCCCTCTGCCTTCTATTACGTCCTCTACAGTTACCTCCACAATTAGGTCTACTAAGACAGAAGAAAGAACCAAGATGTCAAAAGTAGGAGAGGATACTCTTCATCCTTATTGTATAGCAACACATTGCACCATTCATCACGTTCAGGACAACATCTCTGAAGATATAAAAAATAAATTAAGATATATATATATATATATATATATCCAAGCTTTAATTCCCATACACAGTGCAAAGCGCTCTGTAAAAAGGAAATTGGATTTATTCAGAAATATTTGCTATAGGAACTGGGGGAGAGTTCCAGAGTTAATATACTTTAAGGCTGCAGGTAGGAAAGTTTTTGAGTACCTTGTATCATGAATTTTCTCCAATATGACCTTTGTTCGTGTTTGGCTTCTTGAAAACTTTATCCTTTCATTCATTGGGTGATACTTATCAGTATACACTTTCATTGTATATTTCTTAAACATTGCATTGAAAGTTGCATTAATACACGAAATAAGTTCACACTTATTTAACTTAGCAATTTTTGCATATAGTTTAATAGGTTTTCTTAACGTCTTCCGGTTTTTGTTTGTTATTCCCGGAACCCAAACTACAGATGCATACAAATAAATTGGTAGAATGTATGTTTTAAAAATTAACCATTTTCTTTCTGGCATTAGAAATTCTATAAAGAATTTCATGCTAAGTATGCACCTAAAAGCCTTTTTAGTGACCGCATCTACCTGTTCATTCCAAGTAATATCTTTATTTACCGTAATTCCCAAGTACTTCGTTTGATTAACTGACGGAAACTCAAAATCACCATATTTGTTTATTTTTCTTACCTCTGACAACAATTTTGGACTTTTAATATTACGATGTGCAAAAGTTAATACTGCCGATTTCTTTTGATTTATGATTAGATTATTATCTTTTGAGAGTCTTAATACATCACATATATTCTCCTCTGTTTGCCACACATCTTCTTCAATTTGCGACTTAGTTATTATACTAGCAATACATGTATCATCTGAATATTTCATAATGTCAGACTTTGTAGGATATGATAGAGAGTTTGTACAAATATCATCTGTAAGATGTATAAATAATACACCCGACAGAGGTCCCCCTTGAGGTACTCCTACACTTAGTGGTATCTTTTCTGTATAAGTATCATTTCTTATTCTTATGCATTGATTAAAGTCAGCTATGTAATTTTGTACCCACTTAGCCATCCATGACGAGCGTAAAAACAATTTATTCACCATTCGATTTTGTAGTACCGTATTAAACGCGCTACTATAGTCCAAAAATGCTACTTTCACTATCGTTGTGTCCTTGCAATTGAGTGCTGACGCCACTTTATCAATTAAGTATATTAATGCATCCGTCGTTGACCGGTCCGGCCGATATGCAAATTGTTTGGGGTCAGAAACCAGATCTTTAGCATGCAATTCAACAACAATCGAGTCTAAACACCTAGCCGCAACAGGTGTTATCGTTACAGGTCTAAAATGTTTGCAGTTGTCTTTATCGGGATTAGGCAATTTGGGTATAGGGACTACAATAGCCGATTTCCATTCAGTAGGATAATATAATTCTGATATACATTTTTGATATATGTATGTATAAGGCTTACAGAGATCATTTGCAAATCACTTAAAGATGGACATATAACACACAAAATCTAGCTTGCTCCATAGACATGATAACATTTATCATTGATTTGAAAATGCTAAATGCTAGAAGGAATTAGTCATTTGTATTGGAGAAGCACTGTGCACACGTCATTTGATGAAGACTTCACAATTTATAATCTTTGTCAATTTCTAACTAACAGTAGTACTATGAGTAGTTTTGAATGTGTTAATATCAACTTCCCTAATCTCTTAGTAATCTATTTTTTCAGTGTAAATGAAGTGCAAGATGACAGAATTATGGAGCAAATTGAAATTGCTTATAGAATTGCTAAAGTGGAAAACATTCAACTTGTAATGGTACTCAGGGAATAATATGAGGATGCCATCCCTGAAGCTGTAGAAAATCTATATTTTCATATGGAAAACTTTTTGATATTATATTGTTCTAGTTGTTGTCCAATCTCAATGTACAACACTAATATCATTTCAGTTACTAAATTACTCTTCACTGACTTAATGTTGTGTCAAAAAATACCATCACACCAGATTGCAGTTGATCAAAAACTTATAATTGACAATATCCTTCAATCACAAATGTTAGAGTTAACTGATGTTCACACACCATTTCTATACACTGTCACTGATATGTGAGTAAGCTTCATGTTCTCTCAAACTGCTGAGACCTTGCAGGAGATACAGACCATTTGGTCAGACATAAAAGCTGAGAAAAGTCCTGAATCTGATTGGCCAAAATCAACATTAAAAGTCCTTCATCTCAATACCATTGTTCAGTGGAAAGACTATTAAGAGAAATCAAATTCTTCTATGATACACTAGAGAAGAAAAACTTCAAGCAACAACTATTCTTGGAAGCCAATGTACCTGACATTTATGCAAGGGGAGCAATCTGGATCATTTCAATATATTTAACAAGGGAGACCAAATTAATCCTCCCAATGGACTGATAAACATGAAACACTATTGCTAAAACCACCTCTCATGAAATAGCTATATGCCCACTGACATGGAAGGTAAAAAACTGGTTACTTTATAAATGTACTCCTCCCTCTTCTCCTGGTAGGAACATCAAGGCAATGGTTAGATTCCAAAAATATTATGCCCAACTGGTGGGGGCAACAAGTACAACTGGAAAGATGTTGATTGTTCTGATAAGTAACCAATTAGGGATTTGTCCATTGGACATAAATATTTTCTCAGACACTATGAAGAAATATATGTGGGGCACAACAGCTGAAACAAATCTCGCAATTTTTCATTTTGATAATGCTCCATTAAGTGCTAAATGATTAATAGAGCAACAATCTGGGTCCATGAAATGATTTTTGGAAATACTGCTAGTTAATGGTGTTTTGGATAGAAACAAAGTGTTCTTTAACCTGCATCACATCTCTTATCCTGAATGCAGATATGGAAAGTTTGCTCAATCTGCCAGACAAGTTAATAAGGAAGGAAGAATTATTCCAATTACCATCTTCCAAAAAATAATGAAAACCCCTGAGCAATTTTACAAAGAAGAAGAATTATTAGCTACTTCAGTGGTGCAGCTTTCACCTGAAATTAGAGAACTAATTGAAAGAGTTAATTTAGAGAAGTTTGGGGGACCTATAACACCACCTAAGCCAACTCCTCAATGGTCTATAACAGAAAACAAGAGAATTTTGATGATAGAAACTGATGCTAAAGATTTTGGAGAGGACCAACTCACCATTCACAATCAAATTTTGGTGGACAATCAAGAAAAGGATGTGTTAGCCATGATGAAATGGTGTTTAACAGAAATGTTCACAAAAGATGAGTTAGTCATTCTACAATCCCTGGGGTGACTAGTAGCTCTGGATGTGGAGTGTACTACTGCATGATTGAAGATATCCAATAAACAAATCAAAGTGTTGCAGACACATGGACTGTGAAATAGATTTTGGGATACTGTCAAGGAAGCAAGTATTAATTATCCTGTCACAATTGGAACTGCCAGTTTAATGAAGGAATCACAATTCAGTGAGTTGGAAGAAAACATTAAGAAGGAGAACCTACTATGCATTCCTCCTCCTTGTATAGAAACCCCATTGATTCAAACTAAGTGGCAAGTGAAGAAAAAAAAGAGGAGAGTTGCAGCACATTTACCTGACAAGTTAAATTTTGTTAATAACAAATCTGAAGCAAATCAGTTGATTAAAACAGATGAGTACAAGATGGTGCAGGACAAATTGCTTGCAGGCAATAACAAGGAAAGACTTTTTCTGGATGGAAAGTTAACTATTTGTGATATATTTAATAAAGGAACCACTGTACATGAGCAACTACAGAAGATCCACAAGAAGATAGTAAATGCAGACCCTTGAGTCTTAATATTATTTCAAGCCTCAGGAGATTTAGCATGGATAAATAATGTTGAGAATGTAACTAGATATTACAATGTCACCAAACAGATTGAAATTATCATTATGATTCATGTGAATGTGTCTAACCCTGATGACATGACACTAAGTCAGGTCCAAGAGTTTTGTTCACTTTTTGTAGATCACACGACCAGAATGGGATCATTAAGAGATGTATTTGTCCACTTCTACCCAGACACAAGAATCAAAGCTGAAGATGCACACACTTCTGACACAAATGAAATGATGACCTTAATAGTGGTGCTTAAAGGATTCTGTCTGCACAAATGATTTCACGACATGTTTACTCAATGTCTGAATCATTTGAGAAGAAACTGTCTGATTAGTACTCATATGCCTGTGTTAAGATTCTTTAGATGTGAACCACAGTACTCAGAAGTGATAGAATGGGAAGGAGCCTTAGCCATGGAAATGATAACCACTACCCAAAAAGTAGTCTCAGGTCCTGCTCTCCAATTATTGCTGCCAAATTAATTTGAGCAAGGGGGGCGTGTAGAGTCACTCAGAACTTTTTTGTCATTATTATTTTTGATTTTATTTGTATTTTTGTATTTGACATCAGTATGACATAACCATTTATTTCTAGTTTGGTTTTACAATAGCTGTTTCATGTCCCCTTAAAAGGTGGTGATTATATTGCTCAAATTTAATTTGTGAGGGAAATCAATAACATGACTATCGTGTGATTGAAGTTGATTGTAAACAAAGATAGGTAATAAGTTTGAATTGCATAAATTGAGAAACAATGTTGAGAAAAGTTCAATAGATTTTATCTAGCCTCAACTGCTGTATTTCCTCTGTATTTCTTATTATTACTCTTGTTTGATATGAAAATTATTGCTTAAGAAAGCAACAATTTGGGAGTGCTTTCTCAAGGCACAGGGCAACACGTAGCTCCTGGAGATTTCATATCTTCCATCCCAAATTGTGGACCACTTAGGTTACAGATATGGTTATGCATAGGGAAATAATAAATCTCTCATTCAATGTTCAACACATACATGCACATATACTTTACAACACTGTGATGCTACCATGCCATTGGCTAGTGTAAATGTCTGGTAATTACAGAATATTATTTATTGAGCTGAGAGATAACAATGAAAATGAGATGTTTATTTGTGGTTGTGAGATAGAAATTAATAAGTGAGACAAATAGGGTAGCACCATGCATTCAAAAGTGAGCATTTTACTATTCCTAAAGACTTTGCTTCAACTTGAAGCCATGTGAATTGGTCATCTTGGAGTTTACCTAAAAGTATCTATTACTTGGATGAATTACCAATATTTCTGTTAGTTAATAATTTGTTTTCTTTTTACCTTTTTCCTGGAATCAGGGCTATCTGGTATATCTACTTAAAACCTTCTGCAGAGTCAATTAGTTTTCTAGTGTAATTACTATAGCAGCCCACAATTCTACAGTAGCAGTAATGTTGCTACTATTACCAAGGTTACTATTGTACTTGACCTCAGTGAGGTCATCTTCCTCACATTCAGTGAGGTTACTATAAATCTCAAATTCATTTACTATGTTGTAGATGAGTGAAAATTCACTATTAAGGTTGATGACAACATTATCAATATCCTTAACAGTTCTCTTGACTCATTGAAAGTGGGCAACTCTCCCATTATTTAATAAGTACTTGTGGTGATCTAATACTTTAGTTATAGTAAACAGACCTTGCCAATTAGTGGCAAGCTTTCACACCTGATTAGCATTGGTAATTTGGCAAGGAAAATAGTCAAAGACTTTGTTGCTTCTGTTTATGAGGCTCATCATATAATTTACAATTAAAGTTCCATTGTTGGCGGATAAACATTGCCTTAAAGGGGAACACCTTTGTTGTGGAATGAACTGCAGTATTATAAAATATTCTATGGCCTCAATAACTTGTTTCGAATTCCAACCCACTGCTCAGGAAAGGGTGACTCAGATTAACTTAATAGCTGTGAGGTTGAGTCTTTCCACAACACCATTCAACTGTGGATGATATGCCATAGTAAATCCCTTAAGGATTTTGAATTCTTTAGTAAGGGTCTCTATGAGATGGTTATCAAACTGGGGACCATGATCAGAGATTAGGTGCTCCATAGGCCCAAGCTTAAGAATCCACTCTTTTATGACTTTTTCTCTGATAACCTTGGTGGTGGTGCTGTCAAGGGGGATGAGTTGGGCATACTTAGTAAAGTGATCAATGAGTACTAGAAGGTTCTGGTATCCCTCATCATCACAGGAGAGCTTCTCAATGTCCATATAGACGAATTTGTTGGTATGTGTAGCTCAGCTTGTTGTTCTGGAAAATGTCTAGCTCCTTGAAGTAGGCAAGTAATACACTTGTGGATGACATCCTGAACAGCAGCTCTGATGCTGATTGTGATATACCTTGCATTAAATGTGCATTTAGTCTGGATAATGCCTAAATGCCCCTTTTCATGTGTCTTGTGAACTAAGTCCCTCCAGAAATACTCAGAGACTGCTAACCTGCTGTTCTGACTCCTGGCATAGAGTAAGCCAGCATCCATTTGCTTCCAATTGTATCACTGGAACTATTGATTATCAACTAGGCTAAAAAAATTTGGCATTCTTCAATTTGGAAAGGATCTTGCTTAGCACCTTTTCATGCTGTTGATGTTGTAGAATTTCTTCTTCAGTAATTTCTTCCTTAACAAGAATGGGAAGGATAGCATTTCTGTAGTGGTCTGTGCTTATCTCAGGAAGGCGCTTGTAATCATTGAGAGGAATGAATCCAAAAGGCATCTTCTCTCCTGGTGGTTTCTTGAGATCATGTTCATAACTGGGGAGATCATACCAGTAATCTGCATTGATGTGAAGTTTCCCTGGATGGTGCTGAATAGTAAAACTAAAATCAATTAAATACTTGATCCAATGTGTGACTATGTTGGACTTGTCCCCAGAAAATTTCTTCAAGCAAGCTAGAGTGGAATTGTCAGTTCACACAGAGAAATGATGGCTGAGGATGAAGAAACTGAATTTCTTCAAGCTTTCCACCAATGCTAGCATCTCAGATTTAGTGGCACCATAGTTCTGCTCTGCATTCCTAAGCTTTCAACTGAAATACTGGATCAGGCATTTGATGCTGTTAATATTCTGACTAAGGACTCCACTAATTGTGACTGAGTGGGCATTGCAGTCAATGATGAATTCTTTTGAATAGTCTGGTGCTTTAAGGCTGAGATCTGACTTAATGGCATTGAGCTCCTCTTGCTCTGCTCATGTCCAATTAAATTCCACACTGTGCCATAGTAGTTTAGAAATGTGTTTGGTTTATTTGCCAGCTCTGATATAAAGGCACCATAGTAGTTCAGAAAACCCATAAGGCATTGAACATCCTTACAAGGCTGTGGAGTTTCAATCTTTTTGAAATGGTCTTTAGCATTGTTTTTAATAGAGATATGACCCTGTTCAATAACTCTTCCAAGAAAGGTGGCATGTGGCAGCAGAAGGGAACTCTTGTTTCCATTAATGCAGAGACTGGATTCATACAGAATACTGAGGGTTCTCCCAAGCCTTTCTATATGTTCAGGAAAGGTATTACCAGTGACAAGGATATCATCTATGTAGGCAGTGATGCCTGGCTCTAATACATTGGCGCCATTCCTAAGCACATGGGTGACGTAGCATTGGAAGTTTGCAGGGTTGTTGCAGAGCCCAAAAGCCATATATTTCCACTCAAAGAGGCTGTACAGAGTGATGAAGGCAGTCTTCAGAATGTTGGCATGCTTCATGGGCACCTGCCAATATTTTTTACATAAATCAAGGCAAGTGAACAGTTTGTATCAACTGGTATCATATAAAAGATCTTCAATACAAGGAAGTGGATAAGCATCCTTTACCATGACATTGTTTAACTTCTGAAAGTCCACACAGAGGCAGTACTTATCACCCTGCTTAATGAAAATGGTGGTTGCTGCATAAGGACTATTGCTGTCCTGGATTATGCCACTTTCTATAAGATCACTTAAGATTCTTTCATGCTCTTCCCAGAGGTTTTCCAGCACTCTCCTACTGCAAGGCAAATGGGGAAATCATGCTTGGTTACAATTGTGTGCTGTTTGCTGATGGCCTGACTGACTCTGATTGCGATGTAATTAAAAACTTTGTGGTGTTGTCAAAGCAAATGATTGAGTGATTCACATTTTTGAGGACTAAGGTGGGGTGTGTCCTCTCACTGACAGGAGGAATCTGGATGGTATCACTCAGTTCCACTAAATCTTGTATTGCTGTTAGAATTGGCAGTCAAGCAGCAGCTTTTAACTCTAGACAGCCTGGAGTTGCAACAATCATTAATTTGGAAGGGTCTATCCTGACCAGTGAAGTAGAGCTATTTAAAACAGTGATGTATATTTTGCCATTTGAGATGTGACAAAGATCCAGAGAGAAGTTAACTCCAGTAAAATGCTTCCCTTTGCATCTGGAAACCATGACATCACCTGTATAATCAGAGTCTGTTGTGACTGTGACAAGTTGCCAGTATTGAGGCTTGAGGATTACTAACTCTGAAGATTTTAGCAAGATGTCTTGCTCAGGAACAGTGGTAAGTTCCTGTCTGTGCTTGTTTTCATGGATGGAAATTGTGTTACTTTGATAGTCAATAATGCAAGAGTTCTGTTCAAGAAAATTGTTGCCAAGGATTATATTGTACAGCAGCAGGTGGTCACAAGTATCTATGATGATCAAATCTACAAAAAATAATTCCTGCTGAATACGTAGTTCCAGATTTGGTACTTGAACCTTTAGAGGCAGTGAGTTCCCAGAAGCATCTCACAGGCATGCAGTGGATGGAAGTAAGTTGTACCTTGATAAACATAGTTTAGAGCAGCAAGTGTTGCTGATGATGGAGGCTGAGGCCCAAGTGTCAATAGTAACATTAACCAAAGATCCATTTATATCCACAGGGATAATGTTAGTATGCAGTAGTGAGGTAATAATCAAAACATCATGTGCACGTTTTATAGGGGGCAGTCACCAACTAGTTTGACAGATCAATAGAACTGACAGGCAAATCAGGAGAACACTCTTCAGTCTCAGGCACATTGAGGATAAAGGCATTGCCATTGGTGATTAAGTGAATTAATGCATGACATTGAGACTTGGTGTGGCCTTCTGACCACAATGATAGCAATGAATTTGTTCAAGCTCTGTCTTTGTCTTGGGAACATTAGTGTTTGATGTAGCAAGAGGTCTCTGAGTTGAGGAATCTGGTTTAAGTTCTCCAGCATCCTTGTTGATGTGTGTGGTGTTATGAAGCATGTATACAATGCAAATGGCTTTGAAAATAATCAGGTTGAGATCATCTTCAGGATCACACTTGAGTTCAAGGTGACTGTGAATGTTCAGCAGAAAGCCCCAATAGATATATGAGAAAAGATCATGCTTTGAGTATTCAGGTGTCAGTTTACTTAAGTGAAACAATCTTTCCACTTGCATAATATAAGTACAGATGTTGTCTCCCTTCTTAAATGAGAGATCACATAGCAGTGTCTTATATTGATGTTTGATGTGAGGAGCCTTGTAGTGGTAGTCAAAATTGCTGATTAAAAGTTGATAGTTAGTCTTAACGTCTTGATCTAACATCATATATTGGTTATATGCAAGACCTTGTAAATAAGTAGGAAATTGAGCAACAGCAGCATCTTGAGTGGCTTTGTACTGCCTCATTGTTAACTTGAAATGGAAGAATCACCATTTGAAACACTGTGATATTTCATCAATCTTTCATGTAAACTTAGGTAGGATGGAATGGTGATTAAACAGATTGGCAGTTCTATTTCCAATAGTGGTTTTGGGCAAAATTGACTTAGTGAAACATGGCCCACTTGTTGTTGCAGATACAGCATAACTACTCTGTTGTGGGGGCATAATTGGAGTCATAGCTGTGGGGGTGACACAAGTATTTACTGGTGCTGGAGGCAAAACAGTGGCACTCAGAATGTATGGAACAGGAGTGGTGATGGTGGCCAAAGTAGAAACATGAGTTAAGGCTGATTGTGTAAAGGTGGGACCTCCAGTTGTAAATGAAGTGGCTGGAGTAACAAATTTTGGCGTCAGTAGAGTAGCAGTAGATACAACAGAGGCAATATGAAGGCATACCAAAATCATTTGAGAAACACAATTGGAAAGACGTTTGGAAAAAGCATTGAAAACTTCTTTTAAGACATCATGAGTTACACATTTGGAATGTCTAGATGAGAGTACACAACAAGGAGTGTTTTGCAGCAGTGGAAACACAGATGGTGGTGTTGCTAGGTTACTGAGTTGAATTTCTAATGTGGTAATTGAATTGATTAGGTGCTTCTCTCTCTGCAAGGCTTCAGTGGCTTGCTGTTGCAACTTTATCTGCAATGAATTGATTCATCATTCACAGGCAATATGTTGATTGGTTTGCTGTGCAAGAGATGCTCTAAGTCATTTGACCTCAGTTGCTTGAGCCTCTGGGGATGGTGGTGCCATGGGGTAGAGGCAAAAGGGATCCTAAAAAAAGGACAAAAAGTCACAGGCAAACAAATTAATTCCATTGGTGTGAAGAGCAACATTCAGGCTGCCATTGCTCACACAGGGGAAACCCTGAGAGGGAGTCCCATTATGAGAAAAAATGGTGAAATCCATCAAGAAAAATATAAGGAAAATACAGAAAAACAATTTCAACAATTTGAAAGAGAACTCCAACTGAGTTTGGAGAAACAAAAGCTAATTCCAGTAAGCAAGAGAGTTCAACTGACACTCCAATATGCTCAGAATCACGTCAGGGTCACCATGTAGAATCACAGGTGAGCTCTGGCTACTCCAGCAGTACTGAGAAACTCAAAGGTTAAATCAAAAGTTGCAGAGGCTACCATTGTAGAGAGTGACCCACATTCTAGCAAAAGGAAAGCATTGCTTCCAGAAGTGACCAATTCACACAGCATCATGCCAGAGCCATATCCATAAAGCCATCCTTACTTGCCAAGGTGCTAGTTGTGTGTCTCAAGTATTAATTTCTAGTTTAAATAAACAATTTATCTCAGAGTTCTATTATCTCAGCTCATGTAAATAAATAATAAAATAAAATGCATTTAATTGCGATGCATTCACATTTGCCAGCAGCATATTATATTTGCAGTGTGTTATTATAAAGTGCATGCACAAAATGAAACAATCAAATTAGAAGCTCTTATTCCCTACACTTACACATAGCTGTAACCTAAAGTGACCATGATTTGGGCTGTCACTGTTAAGGAGCTATTTGTTGCCCCAGACCCATTGCAGTTCTTCCCAAATTGTCAGTGGAACTTAAGCAGAAATGAGCAAACTAAAATCCATGACAAAACCTAAAGGGGGTTAGCATATAAATATATTAGAGAAGATCAAACATGATTGGAGTAAGTTGAATTATATTGTGTATTCACTACAAGTTCCTCAAGTATTTATTAGAATTTTCATAAATTATTACCTGCTATATGCTTACAACTTGCACATGAGTTCCCTTGCAAAATTAAATGAGCAATAGCTTAATAGATTTTATCTACTCTCAACTGCTGTATTTTTTTATATTTATTTATTATCTTTATGAAACTTATTGTTTAAGATCAGCAACAATTACAGAGTGCTTTCACTAGCATGGGGCGACAAGTTGCTTCTGGGGGTCTGTTGATTACCCAGTCTGAATTGTGGACTCATTAAGTTACGTATATGGTTATGTATAAGGAAATAATAAATCTCTCTTTCATAGTTCAAAAAGTACATGCACTTATAAAACCTAACACTATGATGATACCATGCTGTTGCAGATACAGCATAACNCAATAGTAACATTAACCAAAGATCCATTTATATCCACAGGGATAATGTTAGTATGCAGTAGTGAGGTAATAATCAAAACATCATGTGCACGTTTTATAGGGGGCAGTCACCAACTAGTTTGACAGATCAATAGAACTGACAGGCAAATCAGGAGAACACTCTTCAGTCTCAGGCACATTGAGGATAAAGGCATTGCCATTGGTGATTAAGTGAATTAATGCATGACATTGAGACTTGGTGTGGCCTTCTGACCACAATGATAGCAATGAATTTGTTCAAGCTCTGTCTTTGTCTTGGGAACATTAGTGTTTGATGTAGCAAGAGGTCTCTGAGTTGAGGAATCTGGTTTAAGTTCTCCAGCATCCTTGTTGATGTGTGTGGTGTTATGAAGCATGTATACAATGCAAATGGCTTTGAAAATAATCAGGTTGAGATCATCTTCAGGATCACACTTGAGTTCAAGGTGACTGTGAATGTTCAGCAGAAAGCCCCAATAGATATATGAGAAAAGATCATGCTTTGAGTATTCAGGTGTCAGTTTACTTAAGTGAAACAATCTTTCCACTTGCATAATATAAGTACAGATGTTGTCTCCCTTCTTAAATGAGAGATCACATAGCAGTGTCTTATATTGATGTTTGATGTGAGGAGCCTTGTAGTGGTAGTCAAAATTGCTGATTAAAAGTTGATAGTTAGTCTTAACGTCTTGATCTAACATCATATATTGGTTATATGCAAGACCTTGTAAATAAGTAGGAAATTGAGCAACAGCAGCATCTTGAGTGGCTTTGTACTGCCTCATTGTTAACTTGAAATGGAAGAATCACCATTTGAAACACTGTGATATTTCATCAATCTTTCATGTAAACTTAGGTAGGATGGAATGGTGATTAAACAGATTGGCAGTTCTATTTCCAATAGTGGTTTTGGGCAAAATTGACTTAGTGAAACATGGCCCACTTGTTGTTGCAGATACAGCATAACTACTCTGTTGTGGGGGCATAATTGGAGTCATAGCTGTGGGGGTGACACAAGTATTTACTGGTGCTGGAGGCAAAACAGTGGCACTCAGAATGTATGGAACAGGAGTGGTGATGGTGGCCAAAGTAGAAACATGAGTTAAGGCTGATTGTGTAAAGGTGGGACCTCCAGTTGTAAATGAAGTGGCTGGGGGAACAAATTTTGGCGTCAGTAGAGTAGCAGTAGATACAACAGAGGCAATATGAAGGCATACCAAAATCATTTGAGAAACACAATTGGAAAGACGTTTGGAAAAAGCATTGAAAACTTCTTTTAAGACATCATGAGTTACACATTTGGAATGTCTAGATGAGAGTACACAACAAGGAGTGTTTTGCAGCAGTGGAAACACAGATGGTGGTGTTGCTAGGTTACTGAGTTGAATTTCTAATGTGGTAATTGAATTGATTAGGTGCTTCTCTCTCTGCAAGGCTTCAGTGGCTTGCTGTTGCAACTTTATCTGCAATGAATTGATTCATCATTCACAGGCAATATGTTGATTGGTTTGCTGTGCAAGAGATGCTCTAAGTCATTTGACCTCAGTTGCTTGAGCCTCTGGGGATGGTGGTGCCATGGGGTAGAGGCAAAAGGGATCCTAAAAAAAGGACAAAAAGTCACAGGCAAACAAATTAATTCCATTGGTGTGAAGAGCAACATTCAGGCTGCCATTGCTCACACAGGGGAAACCCTGAGAGGGAGTCCCATTATGAGAAAAAATGGTGAAATCCATCAAGAAAAATATAAGGAAAATACAGAAAAACAATTTCAACAATTTGAAAGAGAACTCCAACTGAGTTTGGAGAAACAAAAGCTAATTCCAGTAAGCAAGAGAGTTCAACTGACACTCCAATATGCTCAGAATCACGTCAGGGTCACCATGTAGAATCACAGGTGAGCTCTGGCTACTCCAGCAGTACTGAGAAACTCAAAGGTTAAATCAAAAGTTGCAGAGGCTACCATTGTAGAGAGTGACCCACATTCTAGCAAAAGGAAAGCATTGCTTCCAGAAGTGACCAATTCACACAGCATCATGCCAGAGCCATATCCATAAAGCCATCCTTACTTGCCAAGGTGCTAGTTGTGTGTCTCAAGTATTAATTTCTAGTTTAAATAAACAATTTATCTCAGAGTTCTATTATCTCAGCTCATGTAAATAAATAATAAAATAAAATGCATTTAATTGCGATGCATTCACATTTGCCAGCAGCATATTATATTTGCAGTGTGTTATTATAAAGTGCATGCACAAAATGAAACAATCAAATTAGAAGCTCTTATTCCCTACACTTACACATAGCTGTAACCTAAAGTGACCATGATTTGGGCTGTCACTGTTAAG
>CABFPE010000474.1:40288-64668 GCA_900660155.1 Hofstenia miamia
GCATGCACAAGAAAAAGAGGACGTCAGGACAGTGCTGAGGAGAGTCTGATTCTGTGTGTTCGACATGTTGCTCCATGACTCAGAGAGCAGACAGCATTTCCCACAACGCCCTCCACATCTCGCCCTTACATGGAGAGACACATTTCCCCAGGTGCATGAGAGGAGCTGGCCACCACCACTACTTTAAAAACTTATGATAATTTGAGAGTACCTTTTAGTGCTTGACAACTTGTAAATACCCCCATAAGAGTGACTTGATAGCCCCTTCCACCTCTTCCACTGCCACTTCTACTGTGAGACCTCAGAAGACAGAAGAGAGAAGAAGAAAAATATCTAGAGTTGGCGATGAGACCCTGCACCCATACTATAGTGCCACAAGATAGGCCACAGCCATTATCCATGATAATATATCAGATGAGATGAAAGATCAGCTCTGCTGTACATACAATGGACGTGACATGAACTGCTCTATTGACATTATTCCCTTTGTCATAGATGCCTCCCATTGCCCCAAAATTAATACTATCATTGGTTACAACTCCAGAATGATGAAAAGTTTGAGTCATATATATTGGCACAGCACTGTTCACACCTTTTTCAATGATGATTTCAACATATACAACTTGTGCCAGTTTTTGAATAGTTGCAAAATAATTGATAGCTTCGAGTGTGTGAACGTTGACTTTCAGAACCTCCTCTTCATTTACTTCTTACACATAACTGAAATACAAACATGGGATGGTGAACTTGCTACGAAGATGATAGTGGCAACACAAAACATCATGTCTGGGCCAGCCCTTCAATTGCTATCTGAAAATTAATTTGAGCAAGGGGGGCGTGTAGAGTTGCTCAGGGACTTTTGTTGATTTTATTCTTTAAAATTTATTTTGTATTTCTATGTCACTCTGACATCAACATTTATTTTCAATCTCAGATTGCTATTGCTAATTTGATGTCCCTTGACAGTGCTTATTTTTGCTCAAATTGAATTTTGTGAGGGAAAAGAATTTCATCATGTTAAACTACATTGACATCTGATTATTGTAAACAAAGGCAGGTAATAGTTAAACATTTGTATAAAACCTGAGAGAAATGTAGCAATAGCTTAATAGATTTTATCTACTCTCAACTGCCATCTTTACCATTGTATTTTCTATTTATTTATTATCTTTATGAAACTTATTGCTTAAGATTGGCGACAATTTGGGAGTGCTTTCACTAGCATGGGGCAACAAGTTGCTTCTGGGGGTCTGTTGATTACCCAGTCTGAATTGTGGACTCATTAAGTTACATATACGGTTATGTATAAGGAAATAATAAATCTCTCTTTCATAGTTCAACAAGTACATGCACTTATAAAACCTAACACTGTGATGATACCATGCTGTTGGCTAGCACGAATATCTGGCAATTACAGATTATTTAATAGTGAGCTGAGAGATAACAATGAAAATGAGAGTTTGTATTTTCTGAAGTGAGATAGAAATTAAAAAGTGAGACAAATAGGGTAGCACCAGTCAATAGGTTAAGCACTTTACTTTTGGATGCACCGCTTTGGCTGGAAGCCATAAGAATTGGTCATCTTGGATTGTACCTAAATTAGTTTTGTTACTTGGATGAATTACCAATGTTCCATCTATAAGTTACATTATAAGTTCTATGTTATTCTGTTTCTTGGAATCATGGCTGTACTGTAAATGCTATTTAAACCTCCTGCAGAGTCAATTAAGTTTCTAGCTAAGTTTCCCTACCAGCCCATGATTCTACAATAAATAAACTTTTTTGGGATGAATCAATTTAATGGGCTTGCAGGTTCTTTTTGGATTTTAATAGCAAATTATTTCAAGACATTCTTACAGTTAAAATTCTTTATTTCTATAACTATCAAAAGCATATGATATTATATTGAGTTTTTCTTGAGCAACAATGTTCAATTTTGTCAGAAAAATGTAAAAAATACATGTTCTTCATCTCATATATTGAATTCAAAGTCTTCAAGTAAACCTTTCCAGAAGAAATACAATTGAATTCTTTTGAATTTATATCATGCACTAACTGATATTTTAATGACTAAGGAAATTCACTTTTTATGAATAAATACTTCAATTTTATAATTTCAACATTCTAATATTTCAAAAACCTGATGTGATAAGCAAAAATGAGCTTCAGATTTATAAATAGCCCTTAAATATTGAACAAAGACAGTCATCAAACTTGCTGCCAGAAAATTCATGTTTACCAGTGTAATAGTTACAAGTGAACATCCTCCAGATTTGTGGTAATTCTAAATTATAGATATAGTTATATAGAAAAATGTGAATTTGCAATTTCATTCAAACAAAACACATAATAAATTACACTGTTTGCTAAATCAAGTCTCTTTGTTTTCATGAATGCATGGAAATTACATGCTTTTTAGCCATATGCTGAGATGCAACATGCAACATCTGAGCTGGTGTATTGATCTAGATTTATGAAGCTGAAGGAGACTAGGTCACCATCTTTTTATTGAAGTAAAATCAGCTTGGTTTGGTGATAGAACTTTGATGGATGCTGTTTAAAACTGGTAAAATTCTTCTGTTTTCTCCAAGAATGGATCTAAAAGAGAGTCACTGACTCATCATGTTTGAATAGTTTTTAGAAATTTGTTTCATAGAGTAGCCTTATATAGAAATATTTGTGGAATAGTATTGTGCTGATAAGTCCCTCATTTGACACTATCTGCAATGCTGTTATAATCATGATGAATAATAGAATTCTGTTTTTTTCTTGTAATTTCTTGTAAATCATTTCTATGCTCAGAATAATGTTAAGAACAAAAAAATTGAGAACTAATGAATCCTTTACATCAATTATGTTTGAATAGTATATTCTAATTGTTGATACGGTGGATTGCAGATATTGAGAGAATTTACAGAGCAATTGCATGCAAGTTCCTCATCAACCATATGCATATTTATGAATAATACAAAATATTAATTTCCGATTCATTAGTACATTTGAATTTCACCACAAATATAATTCTCAATTTTGTTTTCAAATTCATTATTGGAATCAGAATAAAAGTGTTGGTACTTTTACTGACACATGCAATCCTCAAACTGAACCTTAAAAGGAACATTGCAAAATGAATTTACTAAATATTCAAAAAATATGCAATATCATCAAATGGTTAACCAGAATATGATCTTATGCAGATAAAGATACTTATCTGAATGTTTTTTTTATCAATTATAATATTTTATTATTGAACTTCTTTGCTTGTTCGATGTCAAGGTTATTTATGTTGAAAGCGAAATCAAAACAAATATATTTGACGAAAATTGACTTTTACAGTATGAATGCGTAGCTAAAAAAGTTAAAATTAATTTTAAGAATTTGTCTTAAATGCAGTTCTCATTTTCATTAGTTAGTAAGTTGTAAATAGGTGCATATGCTTAGATTCATAATGCCTAGTTAGTGGTTCATGAATACCTTTCATTGCTTCTATATTTTTGTGAAAGTTGATACGGTACAAACGTACAAGTATGTTCAAAATTTATTGTATAAATTATAATGCTAATTTATGAAGGCCATCTATTTAATTTGATGCTTGTTTTTGTGATCGTTTAGCAATTTTTGTTAGTATCTACAAGGCATCTGTTAGAATGTAGGAAATGTTGATGCCTGCAATTAAATTGGTGTTTAAAGGGTTTCAACCTAAATAAACTAACCTCATGCATTATAGACAACGAACCTCAGCTAGTTGCATCTTCGCATGTTTTTTCGACATGGACCTTAGAGTAAAGCCTTAAGGTGTTTGGAATCTGCTTTTATGCGTTATTGAAGATATAGCCAACGAATTTTGTTTTTTGCTTTCTTGTTCTTCAATAACGTTACGTGATATCACTGAGTCAAGATATGATTCAATATTTGCTAGCTCATTGTCATATACAGACTGCCAATGCTACGATTAAGGCAAGGATCACCGCTTGTTACGCTGCAATATGCGTAAATTGAGGTAAATGGGCGTTTATTTCGTTTCTTCTGGATGATGCTATGCATATTTCAAGTATACCTTTAAAGAACTTTATCAAATGCAATTCATTCCAACCTCATTAGGAATGATGGACATCTAGATCAGTAAATTTTGAGTCTGCATGTAAACAAATAGCCATTCGTCATTTTAGTCTTCTACATACGCTTGATCAGCCACAGTTAATATTATATCTGTTCTTTTTTGCAAGGGTCATTGGATTTGATTATCATAAACTCACTATATTTTTAGTCAGCAGAAATGTCAGAGAAGGTTTGATTAATGAAAATATGAGCTATAAGTTTGTTATTAACGTGGACCTGGAATTCAGGCTTACCTAATGCCGCAGTTAGACTATGATTGGGCACGTGAGATCTGCACATTTTGGTAGAATTGCACGTCTAACCACTCGAGATGTGACGTGATTTTGTAACAGCTATTTCTACCAATCTCATACTATAACCGTAGCGTAAAGTTGGCTCTCTCTCTCTCTCTCTCTCGTCAATTTGGATTTCCCACTCCTCCTCATCTGTGGTGACCTCAACATTCCTATGAATCCGCTGTTCTGGATCTTTTTCTTCCGATTATTTTGAATAACTTGTATTTTCTCCTACTTCCTGCTCCTCCCTCCTTGACTTGGTGCTCTCACCCGGATCACATTTTTTACTCTTCTGTGGTCCCTGTTCCGGTTAAACTTTTTTGATCACTCATTTGTACACTTCAACCTCTCTGACAATTCTATTACCACATTTGCTTGTCCAAATGCTCCTCAATATGCTCGATCTAACAGTGACTTTGTATCTCTAAATACTTCTCTCTCGTCTTCATTCCCCATTTTTAATGACTCTCTGCTGATGACTGGTACACCTTCCTTCAAGTTATTTCATGCTTTGTTCCTCGTCGTCGGCGTATTTCTCTCCCTTTCTATTTATCATCGCCTACTGTACATTTTTTGAATAAACTCGAATCTTTCAAACGCCGTTACAGTCCTTCGGATTCTTCGAGACTCTCTTATCTCACAGAAGACGTCAACTTCATGGAACTCGACAAACTTTCTCTCTGCTGTCCAACTCTCATCTGGATCTCTTCAAGACTCTTATTCTTTCTGCGCTCCCTTATTTCCAAACCTCCTCACCATCATTCTGCTGCTTGCTCGGATCTGGATAAAGCTGATCTCTTCAATGCCTATTTCGCTTTGAATTTCTCTGTTCCTGTCTCTCTCTGCTCTTTTCCACCTAATCATACAGAAATATCATGTTCAAGTAGAAAGGACAAAGTTTGCAATTCGCTGAAACTTTATAAATATATTAACTTGGCATTATCATACGATTAGTCATGCAAAATACGGATAAACTGTAAATTGACAACCTTTGTTTAGTTGGCAGATATATGTACCGCCACTCAAAGGATTAAACGCTAATGAAATTTATTATAGCCGCATGAGCTGAAAATTTATGACTTCAGGTTTCGTCAACTTGTATGCTGCCATTAATAGTATTGACCTAATCCTAAATACTGAAATTTATTAGCATTATTTTTTGCAATTAATCCTTTCTTAAAAATTATTACCATACGAATAGGGTTATATTAAATTTAGTCTAGTCGATTTGCTCTTATTGCAATTTCATTTTTGGCACTTCGGGAATCGAAAGAAACTTCTAGACATTTGAATCGGAATCGAATTTCTCAATGTTATTGTATTCTAACTTTGAACTAATCCAAATAAGTTCCTAAAATGAATTTAGCTGGAATCTCACGATTAGTCAAATTGATAGCGTTTTACATTCCTTTTTATGTCTCACTGTTGGGAGAAATTAATGCTAACGCCAATTTACTTTCCTGTCTCAGAATGCTTTTCTGTGGTTTATCTAACCGCATTTACCGATTATTTTAAGAGGAAATTCAAAGTACAATCAATAAAATTTAAAAGTGTACTATGCCCAATTACAGGTAGTTATCTCTTTAACTGGAAAATGTACAACAAATAGTCCTCGTGTGCATAATAAACAATTCTGAGAGGTCAGCCTTAGTTATGGATTGTTATTTCATATTTTGCATAAAATTTAACATAGAACATATTTTAATATACACCTTTTATAACATGCTAAATTTATTTAGTTTCCAATTTTGGTGATACACCAAGATGCAAGCAATGTCATACCTCCCACCAAACAATTTTTCGTTGATTATAACATTCTCATTGTGGTTTAGATCATTTAGATATTTACTTGCACCCTGCAACAAAATGTAATGTGTAATATTTTCAAGAACTAAATTAGTTTATTCTAGATCCATTTTTGCTTTGATCTCAAAATGAAGTTAGTTTGGAGGACTAAAGGATAGATTTTTAAAAAATTGCCAATTTTAATTCTCAATTTAATCACTGTGATCTATCACAGTTTTATCATTCTGTTTCTGTATACATCTGAGTTCAAATATTTCTGGGAAATTTTATCTAATTGCTGACATCTTATTCTTGTATTTAAATATAAAAACATGTAATGTCATGTCTGTCATGAGATTGCAAGAGTATTTTGGTTTTCTTATAAACTTTAGTATGGATGGTGATTTACCTCCTGAAGAACATCACGTTTCACCACTTAGTAATGATATTAATGAAGAACAGTCGATTTATGGTGCCGAAGCATTAGTTGATCCCGAACGTGATTTAATTTCTCTTTCAACCACTTCCTCAAACGCATCATCCAATCAAGATGTGTTGGTTCCTGTTGCCGAAGCAAATCCTTACAGATATTTAAGCTACTGTTTTGAAACGGTTGCTTCTTCTACATCACAGTTAATGAGGACACCTGCATTGATTGGTTCCAGTTTATATTCAAGCATTCCATCATTTTCAAGATCATACAAAGAAAATGACGAGCCTCCTGCTAGTCAAGGTATGGTTTGTATTTTTATTAAATGCTTATTACAAAAAATTATGGTTTTTTTCATTTACATCATATGGAAGTTTCGTACTCCTAAATTTCAAAGTTTTTTATATTTAACAGGTTTTGTGCATATTTACGCTGCCAAATTGTCTATTGACTATTAACTAAGTGATGCCATCATAAATTGAATATATTTATTCATATATATATATATATATATATATATATATTATCATCTATTCTTATAATTCTAGACTATATCCTTCAGTCTATAGTGCAAAATTTACTTAACTATTTAAAATATAGAAATGAAACGCAATCTGCTTAGACTTTCTGTTACAACTTAATCTTTACGTGTAATATAGATATTCTACAATTATGAAAAAGAACATTAAAGATACAAAGTGAATACGTGTATACCATAGAAATGGAACGGAACTAAACTACAAATTAGCTCATTCTGTTTCAAGCATTATTTAAATTTGAGTTGTGTGTAAGCTCAGTACTTGCAAAACCAAAAGTAAGGTTGAGGAAAATCCTCTTTGAGATACTAGTATTAAGCAGGTTTGTTTCGTAATAGAATACTTTTGTGCCAATTAAAATTGTGCTTGTCATTGTGATTTTCATTGTAGAGTAAAAAATTGTCCTCCGAAAAATGCAATTAATTTATTATTAGTGTTGGCAACAGGGCTGGGAAAAACATTGTTGTCAAAAATCGTTTTTAGGTTTAAAACGTTTCAAGCATGTTATCATCGGGGACTTACCCCATGTTTAACGAATACTTTTTCCATTCCAACAGGAACTTGGTACAAGGGACTATAGTGTACATTTTACAGGTAGGTCGTGTGAAGAGATTTCGTCACAAACCATGAGGGGTGTGTTAATGTATAAACGCAATTTCGCATTTTCGGTTGTTCTCTAAAAAGTGTTCACGCCCATCTACGCTCTTGATGTATCAATCTGAGACCGATCTAGCATTATCACAATTAGCTTGAATTTTTCCCGCCATCTTCAATGATTTTGAGAAAGCCGAATCATTCACATCTCCCAAATTTCCAAGTAATTTTTGAAGGCTTTAAAAAAATATTTTGCTGCAATTTTGCGAAGAACGTGTCAATTTTTGGTAGATTAGTCAACCACCGACCAAGTTGTTCCAACTAATGTCAGATGACATTTTGTTGTTTTTGTTTCATTTAGCTTGGTTGATTTATATTGCGGAAACAATTTGGCAATGTTAATAAATTTCTTGATGATGGCTGTAGCTAAGAACAGTGGCATGGTGGAACGCCCCCGTCAGGTTTTCAAGAGTGATTTTGACTGGCTAAATCTAAAATTTTTTGTAAAAAATGAAAAATTTGAAATCTAGTGTCGTGAAATGCATTTTTAGGGTCTCTTAACAGTATTTTGCCCTGCTTTTGGTCATGACTAAGATGTCACCCATCAGAAAATCCTGCGTACGCCCCTGAATAACAAGTTGATCTGAGTGCTCATCAGTACCATTCGACAATTCTGCTTATCAAAGATTGTGCTATTGTTCGGGCTGTACTCACTGCAGCACCAAGTCATTTTTTTCAACTCCTCAAAGTATTCGGAAGATTGAGAACTCCCCGGGACATTCTATCAAAGCATCTTTGTTGACATTTGTCTAGCCTCAATTTCATTTTTAATTTTCTTGTTTCTGTTTTTTTTGCATTGGGAAAGGCAACTTGAAAAAAGTAGGCAATAATCATTCAACATAGTTTAGGACATTTTGAGCTCGGGTATAATGTTGTTTTTCATTTAGTTTAAGATTTCTAAATGTCGCCAAGTTAAAATACAAGTAAGTTTGACTTTTATTGTGTAACTATTCCAAGAATTTTTTGCTTTTCTAAGATTTCCAAATACTTGAATTCTGTGAATTTTTAACCTATACATGTATTTAGGAAGATCATTTCGAAGATCAATTTACAGTGATTCTTTCGTAAATGATGCGTTCATCCGTGACCTGCAGACTTCTTCGGCAATATCCCAGTCTCAACCAGCGGTTTCTTCCATTCAGTCTGCCTTTCATCTTGTATCTCTTTCCTTGAGTTTTTCACAGTCTGTCGACAATTTTGATGCTATTAACGCTGCCATTAATCCTCCGAATTTCACTGGTTAGCGCCTTTATTGTATATTAGTTCAAAAACCTTGCGCACACATGTAGTCTTTATTCATTGTTTTATTTATTTTAAATTTCATAATTACAAAAAGTTTCAATGTTCTTTAGCAAAAAATGATTTTTTTTAATCAAGGTGATACTAACTACAGGCCTTGAGATCGACAATATGTTGCATTTTGAGAATAAAATAGATTGTTAGGCAGCTGCAGGCTTCCAAAATGACACAGACCAAATTAAGTATAATAGAATGAAATTTTTGTATTACAAACTCGTATAAATATCATAAGACAGTGAAGTTGATTATTAACTTTATACATAATTACATATTAAATAATAAGAAAAATAATTAAGACAATTTTGCTATTTTCTGGGTAATTTTGTAATTACATCCTGCAAACACTTCTGTGAAGATTTGGTAATCTTTAAAGTAAAAGATACGAACATTATCAAATAGTTCTGTCAAGGAGCCCTGTGCAATATAGCTCTATCCACTAAATTGTTTCATTAGGCCGAGACAATGCACTCCGATCACGTAATTCTTGGAATAATGACTGTAGTAAATAATTCAATTGTTTAAAACTGACTGTTCGTTTTCCGTAACCTGAGATAGAGTAATATAATAATTTGCTCTTCCGCGCAACGGCGAAAATTGTCAAATAACTCTTCAATGGTATGGTCTTGAACCTGTCGGCGCAAAACGTAGTCATGTTTGTGTACTGCAGTAGTCAGTAAGTGCTCGCACAGATCGACCATTTCTAAATAGTTGTGCATCGACATTAAGGGATCGGACTCTGGCGTAAGTGGAAGCTGGTCTCATAATTTGCTTATTTTGCCATTTCCCCAAAACTAAGACTGAGAAGTTACAGTTCTCTGAAATTATCTTAGAGTTCATTTCCATTCAAATTTTGATTTAGCACTGATAATTCAAAAAATGAAGACATAATTCTTACCAACTTAGCCGTGGCCTCTGCAGACTCACTTGCTTCAAGGGGAGATTTACTTTTTGCAGTTGAATGTTGGAATTATTTTCAAGTCCAAATAATGTTCATAAGTCTTTCATTTGGCAGTTAAAATGTCAGAAACGTTTTCAAAATCGTAAAATTGTAAAGACTGCAACTGTTCGGAATACCAGTTATAGCGAACTTATTTCACAATATGAATTTTGCCATAAAGAATCGCTGATTTGGATCAGAAGGCATCTTCACAAACCAGGGTTTGTTTTCATCTGCAAAGAAATCACCAAATGTTAATATACTATTGATTGAAACAATTGCCATCAACAATATAACCTATTACATTTCCACCAGTCTTAATTACCTTCAAACAAACATCAATAATTGTAGCCTTTAAGAAATCAGAATCCATCTTTGAAATTGGTAAAAGTCGAATAATAGCTGATGCTCAAGAAAATATACATTTAATGACGACGTATAATATTGTTGTTGCCAATTTTTGAAATAATTTAATGCAATGCCGAAAACCATATCCTCCATGATACCCTAAAAAAATATAGATTTCATCTATTAATAACTAGGTTCCTGATTGACAAAAAATGTCTTAGGAAATTCTGTATCATTAGCATTCTTATTTTTGAAGTGATTCGTTGTAGAGTTTTTTCACAAGGAATGTCACAAATTTTTTGATATTGACCTTAACTTGTACCATACCCGGACCACATAAAAGTAATATCATGCGAATGATATATTTCTACCATTTTTAGGTTTATTGGCATGTTTTAACTGACACAATATGAGTTCATGTCTTTTGTCTTCTTCAATGTTATCATCATCTAAACGTATTTGTTTAAAACCTTCATCAGTTTCTAACCCTTGCTGATAGAAATACTAAAGAAACAGCTTTCCTACAGTTATGAAGTTTAATTTTTATTTCATTTAACTGTAAACAGGTATCGATCTTAAGGCAATTGTCAGACTAAAAGAAAATATATGTTCCACTTATGGATACTTCCACAACGTGAAGCAGAAACCATCATAATGGTATTAATATCACATGGTGCAGTTGTTAAAAAATAAAACTATGATTAGACTCTTTAGATTTCATTCTCAGTTTTTTGCAGAACTCAATTGATGTGCAAGAAGTTATATCACCTTTTTTGATATGAATCACCCCAATGAATTGCTTTGATTATTTGTATGTAGCAATATTTTATGAAGCAATTCTTGTCACTTGACGTTTTATCAATAGTTTGACGAATAGGCATTCGACTAGAAGGAACACTTGAAAGAGGAGCATTTGTGAATATACTAGGTGGACAGACAGGCACTGCACAACCAACAGGTAAAACCTTTTTTCACTATCAGGAGGCCAATGTATACTGCAAATACTCATATTTAGAATACGAGCGGGCAGCAACACAACCCAATGTTTACACATTTCTTGCTCTTTAAGAAAAAAATATATCTTTATTAGTTTTATATGATAACGAATATGAACTGTATTGTTTTATGTGTAATATTTCAAGCAGAAAATGTTAAAATTTTTGTGCGCATTAGTGTATTTTAATCGGTTGGCTTTTACGACGCCTTTTAGCGATTAGCGAAGGAATAAGTTAGACATTTGTATCGGCCTTAGTGTTCTGCGGCCAAGGCCGTATCCGGCAGTTAGCCATGACTTTTTTTGTAGTCGGTTTTTTTTACTACTAAGTGATATACTGCAGTTTTCAATGGAACTATTAAAACATGCTCATAGTTCGAACAATTACAGAAAATTTTCAAAGCGAATACAAATAAAAAACATGTAAATATGGTGTTCATCATAATGAATCTTAGCCGGGTTTTTGGCCGTAAAACAAAATTTTTGACCGTAGCCAGCCGTTGACGCCGTGGCCGTAGAACACTAATCGGCCTTTACTATGTCATGGCCTGTTGTTCATATCACCTTGGTTTTAATGCTATTTCTTACCATGGACTAAAGACATACATTTTCATATTAATTTTTCTGTAATATTGTTTTTTAAACGATAATTAGAAAAAAGTTTTAGGAAAAATACGCAAAAACGTTGCAAAATTGCTATTACATATTTAATTTAAATTTAAATTTTTTAATTTTGTTCAATATTTTTCTTCATTATTGGTAGAATTTAGAAGTTTTGCAGAGTGTTAAATCTTTAATAATTTTTCCATTAATATTTTTCAAACTCAAAATTTGAGTGGATGTCGTTAACAATTTTTAAAGGCTATATCACTGTTAAAAAACTCCCAGTTAAAATTGACTTACATAATGCTATTGGATCACAATTTGATGTTATAAAGAGTATTAAAGTATTGTAATGATATTTTTTAGAACCCCAAGATATCGAAAGTGGCAGGCTGCCTTCATATGGATTCAGTGTTTACAAAGAAGAGGATTTGAAACTTGCAATCGATAAGTGTAGAGCACTTATTCAATTGCATTACACCAGTAGAGATAAATTGAATATGTTGGTTCGTAAGCTTATTCTCCTCAGATACTTTCTTTACCAAGTTCAGCAACAGAAGGACACTGTAAGTCATTATTTGAGATCTTAGTGAGATCCCAATTCAAATTGAACACTTAATTAGTCGGTCAGTGACCCCAATATCTATTCTCTTTCATCAAATGGTTTAGACATGCTGTACAAACACAGCTTATCTGTATAATCTGATGAATTATTATATTTTTCTTAAGTGTACTCTAAATTTATTTCATTACACGAAATATTTCTGTCGCGCGATGGCGTACGAAAATTGATTTCGCGCGCTATCTTAATACATGGCATAAAAAATATTTTAGCAATTGCTCTAAATTTAAAAAAATGTGTCCTAATCTTAACAACTATCAAGTTTTGATATCTAGTTCCCTTGTTCGCTCTAAAATGAGTGATTGAAACTACAGTGTGTTTTTGATCTACTCATAAAATCGTATTTCTTCTCGATTGTCGTAGGTATGGCTTTAATCCTGCCGGATTTGCAGACATCAATGATCACTTTTGCCCGAAAGTTTGGTTAGCATGACAAGTACATTTAATTTGTGTATTTAGTCGCTTTAACTGCCTATGAATTTATTATAATTGTTATGGTTTGTTTGAAATACTTTAGGAATTTATAACTCAAAAACTAATAAGGCTTTAGCCCTCCTGATTACGTGAACATTAGAAATAGTGAGAATTTAAAACTGTTTTAAAAAATTGGCATTTTCTCTGAAAATCATGAATCTTTTGTACAAATTTCCAACATTATGTTCGGGAACGTTCACCTATGTATGTGGTCATCTCTCAGTATTTCCAAAATTCATAATAGGCTTGGAGATAATTGCTTGAAAGTTTGTTATTTATAAAGGGCATTGACACTTTGATTACTTACAAACTGATGTATTATTGCAAAAATACTGATTGAATCTAATTTATCTGATAAACTTTATTAGCTATGGAAATTGATTGTACGAAAAAAATTATTATAATAGACACTTCCAATTGATTTTCATAGTTATAGCTAGCAATGAAAGTATTACATTTTTTACAAACTGCTCCCATTGTGGTCCACAGCCTTTGTGCCCTGAGCCATCTTTGCTCCATATTATGTCACGTTATTATTTGCCACAATTTGCATATATTCAGCTCGAAATGTGGCGTTATTCTATTGCTCCATTTTCTTTTTGAACAATTTCACAACCACTTCCAAATATTTTGAATCCTTACCGCATTTTCTAGTGGTAACACAAATTTAAAAATAAACTTGATTTTAATACTTGGTAAAGAAATAAAAGTAAATTAAAATTAAATTTAGTTTTTAAAAAACTTTTTATAAAGCAAATACAATATACATTTTGCAAGGGTCCCTGTGTCCCACCTGTCTATATAACTACGACTCATTCCTTTTTTTGTGGATAAATTGGATATGATGAAATGACAATATAAGCAAGAAAACATCTACCCTTTAGGTACTGCAATGAGAATTTGTTGGGATTTTTTATTTAATTAAATATATTGTGATAAAAATATTGAAAATATATTTATTTTTTGTTTTTATTTCATTCACCCCTACAAATTTTCATTAATATGTTTAGGGCTAAGGATATTTGGGATTCTGTTTGAACCCATAGGACCCCCCTCTCTAACTCCGCTTCTGGAGAACTTCGTAAGCAGTTTCACATTTAAGATAGCTTTGATTATATTTAAAGCCAGTAGGAAAATAAAAAAAGCTGTTAAAATTTGTTCACTCAAAATAGTTTTCTAAATGTGTTTGCACAAAATTCACAATAACCGCTTTCTAAAATACATGTTTAAACAAAAGCTTTCTATTTTTAGACGTCAATTAACTTTAGTTACTTTTATTTGCTTTGCATTCAATTAACAGTGGGTTTTGTTAACAGAAAATTGTTTAATTGATAATGCTATCTAATAGCTTAAATAACTTTGAATGCCTGCCAAATATTCGCATGTAGAATTACACATGAAACATCAGGTGAGATTTCACATTTCTTTACTTTTGAATTTCAATTGAAATCTCTTTAACCCAGATATCCATAGTCATGTTGCTTCTGTGTAAAATTTGTTTAGATTTAGAAATGTTTCGGAATGATCTAATTTTCCATAGAAATATGTTAAGTTTTGGAATATTTCTAGGTCTTCAAGTTTTGTAACAATGCTTAGAAAATGTATGAGAGGAAATCTTTCACTTCAATATGTGAAAAGATTTATTGGGCTTTTAAGATAAATTTAGTCTAAATTGTGCTCGACTTAGAATCTCATTTCTTAAAATAGAATTATTTTCATATATTAAGTGAAATTTAGTATCATATTCATAGAAGTATAGCAGAACATAGCATACAAAACTTAAAAGGAACATTGTCCATCATGCCATTTGGCATCACTGTAAATAAAAGGGTTAAATATCTAAAACTTTCGCATTGTTGTAGTTAATTTTTTTGAATATAGAGCCTTAACTCGTTCAGCATCACGAATATGATCGTCGTTTTGAATATTTACAATGGGTGCATTCGCTCATGACAATCCGCATCTTTTTCCAGTTGTTGAAAAGTGGCCACTGCATTCTCTCATCAAGTCCGTTGTTTTTCAATTACATTCTTTTGTGACGCGGATTGCTCGTTGATTACTATTCTGATTGGCTCTAATTTATAGGTTAATTTATTATCATTCATGGCCTTGCTTTATAACAAGAACGACTTTTTAAAAATATTTCGTTAAACTTGTTCATTTTTTTGGAAGTAAATTATTCACTTCTGTAGTTTGAGAGAAGAAACTAAACACGCATATTTTGCAACCCCCATTTTGCACGAAACTTACTTTAAAACTACCTCTTCGTAAGAAAATATATAGCTTATATATAATAGTAGATTTACGCCAAAATATTTTATAACTAGCGTGAAAAGACTTAGCACGGTAGATGGATTATACATAAATACTTAGCGCGTGTATATTTCGACGTTTTCTATAATACTGTAGGAAATATATGTATACAGAGTGATCCAAAAGTCCTTGGAATATTATCAATTTATTCAATTTAACAATTAAAAACAATATATGCAACATATATATAAGCAAATAACAATGTATTATTCAAAATGTCCTCCTTCATTTTCAATACACTTGTCTAGACGGCTTACCCAGTTTTTGAAAGACGACGTCACGTAATCCAAACTTATTCTATTGATTTCTTGGATTATTTTTCTTTTCAGTTCATCAACTGTTTTAAAAATCTTTCCAGACTCTTAGACTTGTTCTCGCAGATAACCCCACAGGAAAAAATCGCAAACAGATAAATCGGGTGACCTAGGTAGCCATTCAATGACTCCTCTACGTCCTATCTAACGATCTTTTAGCTGGTCATCAAACATAGCACGAACTTCGTTGTGATAGTGGGCCGGTGCGCCATCCTGCTGAAAATAACTGTTTCTACCATAAACACTGTTAAAATATGGTACAACATGAGGTGTTAAAATATTGTTGATGTATCTCTCGCCGTTCATACTTTCATCTTGGATTGACCAACAAGCTACACCACCACGGTATGTTACAAGTGCCCAAACTGTGACAGATTTGGAAATTGCAGTTTTTGTGGGGTGTTGAATATGAGGATTGCCGATAGACCAATAATGGAGATTATGTTTGTTAATTGTACCATTAAGATGGAACGTACACTCGTCACTAAACGTCATCTTTCTGCTGAATGAAGGATCTGCTCTAATCTTTTCTTTCATGATTTGACAAAACTCTAATCGCCTGTCCTGATCTCCGTCGTAAAGCTGTTGACAGTAGGTCGGTTTGTAGGGATGTGCATCAAATGATTTTAAGATTCTTGAAACTGATCCATATCCAATTAGCGTGTAAATCGAAATACAATATTGATTAAATTTATAATATATATTGTCTATGGTCGTATTAGTGTGTAAATTAAATTGATAATATTCCAAGGACTTTTGGATCACCCTGTATTTATATAAATAAATACTTTGATTACAAACGAAGGTGCAGATTGCAGCAAAGAACGCAATTATTTAGATAATAATAAAGCAATGAGAAATAAGCCCAGTGGATGTTTCGTTTCCACGAGAAAAGCCTCCGCAATCCCAACAGAATGCTCGAGTCGCCACTAATCGCAGTCCGCACCGACAAGTGAATGCACCCAATATAGATAGATAGCTTAGTGATATTTTACTATGTATGGCAAATTCAGATGTTTGTCTTCTAAAATGCATCAAACTTTTTGAAGCACATGCTGCCATTGGTGAAAAAAGTGTATTAATAAAAAAAGCGTTTTAAGCCAAATCTATAGTAGCTAACATTGAATTATGATAAACTTTTCAACATTCATTTTTCTTTTCATATAAACAAAATGCACGTTCTTTTGGTAGAAAGTCATATATGAAGTATGAATAGACATTTTTCCAGAATTTCTCTATGAATTTAAAAAGAAACATTTAACAAAATTTTGCGAAACCCATATGTTTAAGACTGTTTTAAGCTGTGTAAAACAGCATACACACACTACATGCTGCACACTTTTGCATTGATTTTTTGTATATTAAAATCATTTATTTGTTCCATGTAACTGAAGTTATTGTGGCAAAGTTTTTGAGTAGCAGCTGTTCAACTAATTAAATGCAATTCTTTCAGATGTAATTATTAGTTACATTACATTCTAGTCTAAATGTCGTAACTATAAATCATGAGGTAACTGTCAGTGTAACGATAAGAATATTTTAAATGGTGTGGAAACTACACATATTCATGTTTTTGCTATATTTGTGCTCCAATTTTGAAAATGAATGTATTTAACGAAATCAATTTTAATGAGGCTTCCAATGCTTGAAGTTCTCATTGATCGGTAAATGCAGTTAGTGTGTTGAGTTTTTATGCATAACTCAAATTTATATTGAAATATCGTCATTCGTATTGTAAGATTGTAATACTTTAAAGGATAGCGCCGATAGCGATTTAAATTAGTGTGTTTTCGCTTTGAATAATTCTAGCAAATGCACTGTATATGTTGAGTATGCTCAATCGACTCTATTTAATTATTCGTTATGCAAAACTGAGTACACATCTGTTACTAAAAAATGTCTGAATAGATGAAGTTATTGCTCTAAATTTGTTAAAATTATTATATGATTTCACTGATTATGAGAGCATTAAACCGTCGTTATCTAACAAGGCCTTCCTAATATATTTTTAAAAATTCAAAACACAGATATATTGATATTTGTCACCTTTAAAGTATTATTCATGGACCGCAATTCAAATATGCTTCAACTTATTCCGATGCTCAATACATTTTCATGGACTGATTGAAGAATAGGGTTCAGTTTTTGTATAATAACTGACCAAGTAGAATTAGTTTTCTTCTAAATTGCTTTATTATGACACTAGAAAGCTTAGTCGATGACATTTGTTGGATTCTTCATTTGTGAGCTAGCCAAATATCATAATGCAAATACTTGGGATTATCATTAAATAGGTTGGGTTTTTTCAAATAGTCGCTTCATCCTGGAACGAATTTTCCATTTGTGGGTTATTTTGAAGCCTATTACAAAATTAGCAAGCCCATAGCACCTTACTAAATTCTCAGAGATGAGGATCCGTCAAAGTGATCTTGAATATTCTTTGGTATGAAATCGTATTGTTTTCAAACCAGTCTTGAGGCGCCGCGTTTGCTACGCAAAATTCAAATCATATTGTGAAAAAAAAATGCGACAATTTTCTATCACTGAATTTTCCATATGTCATCGTTTTTACCCGGTAAATTTTGCCAAGAAATGTACATGTCAACTATGGCTTCTCAGTATTCCATTAATGCTTACATTGTTGACATTCATTGCTCACCGCAGACTTTAACAAAATTTTTCAACGATTCAAGCAAAAAATTTGTTTGATACTGCTCTTTGTTTAATTTCCCTTCTTGAAAATAGCAGCGCATTGAATAGTATGCCTGACAAATACAATTGCTGTAAATGCTGAGGGATGAATGATGCTCAATGTTCATAAAGTTACTCAAACTCCACAGGCTTTTTAGTTTTCAGAATAATTATCTAGTTTTACGTCACTGTACCATATCATTGATTTCCATGTACTGTTTGCACACAATGTATAATCTATGAATCGTGACAAATTTTATTTAGCACTACTACGATAAGCTTGATAGGCATTTTATATATTGGAAAGATTTTTTTACTTTTGAACTCTCAAATTGATTACCTTATTTCAAAATGGTTTCTCAAATATATATATATATATATATATATATATATATATTTATTTATAAATATATATGTGTATATAATATACATAAAAATATAAAATAGGCCGAAAGATTCATTAAGATGCAAATATTCAAAAATTGTTTCTAATAATTGTTAGTCTTTCTGTTGAAAAAAGTATAGTTCTAAATTGAATTGATATACATAGATATTTACTTACTTAAGTTGTACACATTTAGATTCGTTTGGCTGCAAATTAGAAAATATATTTAATATTTTTTTTCATTTAAGGGAGAAAAAATACTATTTAACAATGCTGGAGTAAAAAGTTACTCCAGTGGTACCAAATGTAATTTTTTCCTGGTCGTTAGAGGTTTAATATGTTTTACCCGGCAATTCTGATTGAACAAGTGAATCACCCAATATTTTTTAAGTCAAAATAGAAATTTTTAGGATATTTAGACTAATGTTATTCAGATGCATAGAGAACTATTTCACTATCATAAATTCAGTACAAGAATTATATTTTATAATTATATTATATAATTTTATTTTGTGTTATTTTCTGCCTTTTTGTACTCATTGGAAAAGCAAATTTAGAAAAATACAAACTGTTATGCAATAACGAAACAAAATCTTATTATTCTATGCTAAATCATTTTTAATTCTATCGAAACCATATGCCCTATTTTTAACATATATCGCCTTTAAAAACATTACTCTACCAATCAAAGTTATTTATTTTGTCACTATCTTGTTTGCAGCTGCTTCTGACAGACCTTGGCCCAATATTTCAAACTAAGTAACTTTATTCAGTAAAATGACCCGTGAGACTCATCTAAGGACAACACATATATACAGGGTGATCCAAAAGTCCTTGGAATATTATCAATTTATTCAATTTAACAATTAAAAACAATATATGCAACATATATATAAGCAAATAACAATGTATTATTCAAAATGTCCTCCTTCATTTTCAATACACTTGTCTAGACGGCTTACCCAGTTTTTGAAAGACGACGTCACGTAATCCAAACTTATTCTATTGATTTCTTGGATTATTTTTCTTTTCAGTTCATCAAGAGTTTTAAAATTCTTTCCAGACCAATAATGTTGTTCTCTTAGATAACCCTACCGTAAAAAAAATATATACACAGTGGCGTAGCGTGGAAAATTTCGGAACAGGAGCCACCTGTCCTAATATATAATTTGCACAAAATTGTTAAAAACAACATTAATTTCATGATAATTCAACATCATTATATGTACACCTATGTGGTTTTTGCAATGTGAAATCAAGATATCTATAGTTATGTATAAGACGATGCGGTATGTTTGGTATGTACAACATGTAAATTTTCATTTTGAATCATTGATATCCACAGCTATGGAGGTGTTCTTTGGAATAAGTGTAAAGTGTCTTAGCTCATACTCATAATATATGATAAATCAATACAAACCATCATCCTTAATATCAATATACATAATTCGATTTTTAAGAGTTTACTAGCAACAATTTATGTGCCTTGATTACCAAACACTTTTTAAAAATGAAACTCCATGCCACTTTTCAAAATTACTCTAAAAGATTAATGTATTAGATTAACCAAATTCATCATCTGTTTTTATAAATCAAAGAGAATTTAGGTATAATTCTGTAACTGTTCATAGAAACAGCAAGCAAAATTAGAGTAGAGGAATTTGTGAAATCCGTGGTCAGCTTTACATGTCTTGTCTTATGTATTAAAGAATGCATGCACACAGGGGTGCACAATGAATGATTGCTAAAACAATACTTGTCAATATTTCAAAAAAAGTTGTTTTTTAGGAAAAATATATTAATAATTTAACAATTTTCGCAATTTTGTCATAGCAAGAATGACTTGCAGATGCACATTTTAAGGCTTACGAGAAGAACTTACTGCCAATATCTCTGAATGGACGAATATTCCTCCAAACAAAGAATTATGATATATTAAAGCTGTCAATGAAGGCGTTATCCATGACTAAAAATATAAGTTTATTCAGAAATAATGTCTTTGAAATTTGCAATATCTAAAAAGACATTTAAATACATTATTTTGCGGTCGAACAATACTAAATAATGTTTTTTTGACAAAATTTTATTGCAATACAATATACATCTCTGCATCTGCATGCAAGCTAAGAAGAGACTTTACACAGCAATTTTTTAGATGAAAATCATAAATATATTTGAATTTACATCGAAATAAATTGTACTGTAAATTTATGATGGAAAAACTAGCTAAGAAACCATACCTGCTTGCATTTTAAATCTATATCCCAATGCAACGTTAATTTTACTAATGGATATTTATTATAAAAATTTTGCAAGACAATATATAAGATCTGCATTTTCTATTCTTGAATGAAAGTAATTTTTAGCTAACGTTAGAAAACTTTTAAATACATAAACCGTTATTAGTGCAAAATTGCCAATTTATTGAATTCAATTAAAACATTACACAAACAGTAATGCTGAGCTTGCAGCGCTTTACCTTTTGTTTTGAATTAAATTTAGATAATTCCGTAATAAATTCGCTTACAGTAGCCTTGTTTTTCAATCTCAAAAAGAGTAACAATGGAAACCATAGCTGAAACCACAAAAGCAAGCCACCATGTCGTTTGGATTGAGAAAAATTCTTGAAGAACTCCTCCAAAGAAACTGGCACCAACTCCTCTGAAAGAAGCGCGTATTGCAGCAAATAAGGTGGCCGGCCAACATTTTAGTATTACAAATTCCCCATTTTTCTGCTTGTTTGGAAAAATACATAATGATACGTTTGAAATTACGCCCCTTGTCCCTGCTTGCCAACAATATGCAATAATGAAAATAGGCAAAGACTTAGAGTAGATAAAAACTATAAGAACATATGGGAATGTAATAAGAGAGAAGACCATTATAAAGGTTGCATAGCCTTTGTCCACAACATAACCAACAAGTGGTGCAAGGAAAGTAAAGGTGAGTCCATATGCTAGAAAAATAATGAAGTTGTTGGATTCATCCAGGTGAAAAGTATCTTCCATTTATATTGAAAAAGTTGAACCATTCATTCCACTTAAAATTCTAATGGTTACTTCAGGAAAAGTCAGAAAGAATACAGATGGTTTAGAAATTAGTTTGTAGAAATCCAATTTACTAATGTCGCTGGTATTATCAGTTCGATTGTGACGATATGGTGGTGTCAATATTATCGCCAAAAGTGCAAGAAATACCTGAAATGCTCCCAAACAAACAAAAGGTAGAAAATATCCTCCGATTCTGTAAAGGAAATTGGCTATTGCTGGACCAGTGGATGCTGCTAAAAACATGAATCCTTGCATAGATGATATAATCATTCCGGATTTCTCAGGGTAGATCTGTGTTAGCACAGGTATAGCAATGATGCACAATGCAATGAACAAAAATTCATTTTTAATCTCAAAATTGAAGCTAAATAAAATGAATGGAAAGCCAAATAATAAGGATGCACACTTATATGCGCAGATAAGATGAAGTCGTCTGAACAATGATGCACACTTATAAGCGAAGTTAAGATGACTTGGTCTGATTATTACGGGCCATATCAAACTAAAGATGAATGAAGTGTAGTAGACACTTCCAATTATTGGTCCAATCCAAATTTCAGAAACGTCCCGCTTTCTTGCTGCTAATGGGAATATAGCCATCAATGCTATGGATAAAATTTTTAAAGTACTATGCATTGTGCTTTTCACTAAGAATACTAGTCTACGTGGCAAATTTTGGCCTGCTGTTATTGTCAGTTTACACCTGTTTACATAATTTTCTGCCGTCATTATAGAATTGTATGAAATTTTTCTAATGTGCATAGAATTTCATTCCTTTTGTAGTCTTGAAGTGATTGCCAATAACAAATGAACTCACGTAAAAATCATGAGACGTCTCATGGGAAATGGAAATTCCCATCCAATGGGAATGCGTGTAAAAATTCTTAAATAGAATATCTTTCCAATGGAACTGATGAATTCTTGGCGTTCGAAATTCGTGCAGTATGCTCAAATTCTCTCGCAATCAGACAACAAGTTGTTATTACATGATTCAAACACATCATGTAACGTAAAATGGGGTAATTCAGAAACTTTTTTGAGGATTTCTGAATTTTTTTATCATTTTTAATGATTCTATAACTCTATAATGCTACATGAACCGCAAATGCTCATTATTTACAATATATAATGACCTGGTAACCCCAAGCCTCTGACATTTTACCAAAGAACCATTCAGTACGTTTAACACATTGCCTCTAGTCCGGTCCACTGGACTTAATGAATGTCACCCGAGCAGTTCGCCCATGTGTCCTCACTTAAAAACGATGAACTAGCAGAATCTTGTTCGTCTCTCATGTCGCTGCATTGTCCTCGTCCGCAGTACCGGCTTTAGGAGGGGCTAAGGGAGAGAATGCCATGCGCCCCGCTCTATGCAATTATTACAAAACGTTATTAGAAAATTTAGGAAAATCAATATTGAATCTTTCGCAATATGAATTCAACAATTATATTGGTAGTTGCATTTGCACATGAGGATATATATATATATATATAAAATAAAAAAGAAATAATGTGTAAATGTCATCTAAGATCTTTATAAGCTCTTAAATATTGGATGTTTATCGATATTTTGAAAAGAAAATCGAAGATTTGTAATCATTTAAATCAAAGAACAGTTACATTTGGTAAAACTAAATAGAAAATAGAACATAGAAAAATAATGAAGAACGGATTTCTAAATTATTCAATATCGCTATGGAACAAATTGGATTACAGTAAAAGAAGTGAAAAATATTATACAATATTTAATAAGAAGTTGAAAAACATGATTACACCACAAAATATCATTTATCTGACTAATTATAGAATAAGATGTCCAACTCAAGAACAATAAGAAAAAATATTTATTAAGTTATATGTAATTTACAAAAGTAACCAAGAAACAAACATTTACTATCATAACTAAAATCATATAAAGAAAGTAGCATTATTTATGTTCTTAATAAATTTGTAAACTTAATACATGTATATATACATGAGAAATTAAATATACAGGGTGGGGAAGCAAAATTTACAGTGAGCTTTAAGGATATCGGCGGGTCAGTAATGAGTAAAATATCGAGGTAAATTTTGCCAAAAAAAAATTTGAGTTACGGGTCAATTCTACTGGAAAAATATTTCAGGAAGCCATTTTCGTAGCCTATTTTGTTCGAAAATGGGTCTGAATAGGTAGAAAATGCATTTGAAGGGGGTAGGGGTACCCCCCCCAAAACGGACTTGGTGGCGTGAAAACTCTATAAATCGCTAACTTCAAGTCCTTTTACTGCCTGGTTACCATTGTCGTACTATGTCATATCGGGTATCATTGTAACGGTTGAAATGTGCCCGATCTTACTAAAATCTCAACCTACCTGTTGGTCAGGAAACTTTGAAACGCGGGAAAAAGAGGGATAGCTGTAGGTTGTATGCAGGGGAAATTGCAGTTACAACCAAAGCAAAAAAGAGGAGAATTGCTAAAGCCACTTTGACAATTCAAAGACTCGGCCGGTGCGTGATCAGCACTGCTCGCCTAGCAATTTGATTGGCCGTCAGTCCTTGAGTGATAACTTAT
>CABFPE010000474.1:87886-103428 GCA_900660155.1 Hofstenia miamia
ATATATATATATATATATTAATAGTAGCTTACCAACTGCAAGCATCACCAGGACTTGGATTCAGTTTAGAAATTTACAATCGAACTGATTTTTGATAGGTTAATGTTTTCCGATTACAACTCCATTCGAATCAGCCAACCACGTTACGAGCAGGTGTAGCAAACATAAAAGAGTGAATTGATAACTGATTGAAATTAGCTACTTTTGCCGATTTTGGATGAAATGCTTTAATGTTATTAATCAAGTTAAGATAGCCTCTAATTCGTTTGTGTCTTGTATCTTCATCGATGTTATAATGCTTATGAAGGTTGTCCACCAATGCAGCGATGATAATTTAATCTCCAAATCACTCAACTGATTTAACCCTCCCTGAATCATTGCCTCAAATAATGTCAAGTAATTACGGCCTTTTACCTAAATGAATGCTAAGGAAACACTACTTCACATCAGATAATGGACGCCATTAATGGTTATTAATGGTTTCATCCATTAGTGTATCTAATGTTTTTGGCGCACTTATTTCTTTTAGATTTCAGCACATTATATGGCATGTTCTTGTTGTATTTTCAAACGTTAATTAAATTTATAATTTTATAGTTTTCTGCATTGATTGTCAGATTTAAGTGCCATTTTTTACATGGGTTGCTTTAGGATCTCTTGGATTTAAACGATAATATTTTGGTGCCGGAGCTCGAAAAAATTGTTAAGGATTTTACTACGCACATTAAATCTGAGTGTGCGATCTGCGCAGCACAGGCATTCATCTGTGAATTTTGTCAAGTAGACGAAGTCATCTTCCCCTTTGACACGGAAGCTGCAGTTTGTAATGAGTGCTCCGCTACATTTCATCGAGATTGCTTTGATCTTCCATGTCCCAGATGTGAGCGGAAACGGTCGAGAAGCTTAGCAAGGAATGCCTTGGTGATTGAAACTTGATGATGAAGGCATTAATTGACATTGTTAGTTTTAGGAATATTTTTGTACGATTGGAAATATATTTTTATTAGTTGTTTTATTAAACCATTGCAAAATGACTGAATTCAAAGGATATTTGAAAATCAATACATGTAAACGATTTTTAGTGTTTTCTAAACAGTGCATGGAAGAAGAAATCATGAGCGATGTTGCATTATTGGGCTGAGATTTTTACTATCCTGAAAGTACGCATATGACTCAATGTCCAATTTAAAGAACTGCATATGTCTTCAATATTTTTGTTAATTCAACTTTCAAAACTATTTAGAAGTTCCTAAAATTTGTGTTGCTAGTAATTCCCTGATTCATAATTTTTATAGATTAACAAAACATCTAACGTTTTTAAATTATTTTCTGAAATGCTGCTGCAACATCTTGAAATGCACCATTCTTTAAAGCGGACATGTTACTAGTGGAATCTGGCACTTCCAACGACTGTTTTTCTTTGCATTGCTGTAAATCATGCATGTCGGTAAGCAAAGCTCAAGTGTGCAATAACTCAGTTTTTAAACCAATTTATGGTTAAAACATTAACTAAAAATATAAGAAGTATCTAATCAAATAAGTGTAATTGGTATCTTGCCTCAGTTGAGAATTATATATTTTCTAATTGATTTTAAACTACAGAGCAGTAAGATTAGAGAGCTTGAGGGAATAAGGAGGTTACCAACTCATTTGATGAAATTTCATGTAATCTTCTTCCACTTTCTTAATTGAGATTTGACTGTATTACGGTTGGCAACCATCATCATCAGATATTTGTAATTCTCAAACTACATTTACACAAATTGGCGCATATTAATTCAATATTGCAAATATCACTAACAATTGTAAAGGAATTTCTTACTTTCATACTGTATTAAAACATGATAAAAAATTTCCCAAATATGGACCGATTGTTTACTTGTTATAATCTGTATCTTCTACTTGCAAACGAAGTATGCTTCACGCTTAATCTAAGTTAATAATAATTGCTTACTATAAAGTTGTGCATTTATATAACTTGAGAATAAAATTCGGAGTAGAAATGCAGTCACAATTTACATTGATTTGCTTTCCAACAAGCCTTTTAAACATCTATAGAATATTGAAATTTGATGAGCATCGAGATTGAGTTTCATCATTTGATCTCTCACTGGGTATATTTGATTTCCAATGTATTCGAAAATCATTTTTAGTTTGCAAAAAAATTCAAATCCTTGTCATAAGTAGTGCTTGGCAATAAATTGGTGTGAGGTTGAGTCAGAAATGGACATGGGCCAAAATTAGATCCAGGTGCGATCCATTTACCGATAGAAAAATTATTTTTTCAAACAAAATTTGAGATTTCAATATGCATTTTATATTTTACTGAAAATTGGATACTAAATTGGATCAAAAATTTTGAATTACATAGCAGCAACATTAAATAAATTCACACCCTATTAATAGTATGCCGACGGTATGGTTCCATAAACAGTTGTATTAGTGATTATAATAATGACAAACCTTGTGAGTACTAAGTTGATCTTAGGATTGCAAGTTGCTTAGAGTGCATATTTAAATAAGATTTTTTAATTGAAGAGCATCCCAAATTATATTAGCATTTTTACATTTTGCAGGGTTTTCAAAAGCTAAGGCATTCCACTTGCTTCTCTGTGTTCTGTGCTTTTTCTTTGACATACATATTAGAGAGAATCTTTTTCAGAATTCTGCTTTTCCATTTGCAAGTTTGTACAAACAAATGTTTTCGGTTGCTTTCCTATTTTATCATTGTGATGGCTAACATTAATCGCATTTTCAGATTTGAAGTATTGGTCACCAATTTTATAAGTTGTTAGAAAGAATAACACGGAACCTGTTGTATAAACAATGAAATTCAATTACAAAATTTCTCTTAGATTGAGTTTATTAAATTAGGATTAAATGTAAAAATTTGCGTAATTCATAAAATGTACAAATACACAAGTTTTAAAAAATTTTCGATCCGAAGTTTCTCAAAATGAAGATCGGATCCGATTCCATTTCTGCGACCCACCTAACCGTACCGTATGCAGTCATTATTTAAGCCGGACTAAGAAACTATGTTTTTTGCTAGCCGTAAATATTAGTAAGCTAATGCTCATATTCCACAACTTTTGTCTAACATTAATGAGCCCCCTTTGCAGGCTCATAAACACGTTCAACTGGGGCTGCGTGTTGTGCACATGACACTGTGAGCTTGTCTGGTTTACTACTAATAACTGCTTCAGCCACTAAAATAGTCTAATAAATTAGAATAAAGCCTATAAATCTATTTAAAAAAACCTTATTGCCTGGAAGTAAAGCGAAAATACTCAGTATTAAACTAAGATTGACCCCCGTTATTATTTATGGGAAATTGTCATTGCCATGCAGTGCTGCCTCCTTATGGTTACAAATTCTACCATTAACCTAATGAGGCAAGTACCATTTTCGCGAAAATGTGGAATCATAGTATATAGAAATATTTTGAAACCACTGCGGTTGTCCAATAAGATTACGTAATACTTTAGAACGCATTTTCATCTTGTAAAATTTACCTAAATTTTCCCATCACTTTATGTACATTTATCATTATAAATTTCAAAAAGAATTTTGTTTTAATATTTATATATATATATATATATATATATATAATATTGTGTTTAAAAAATTGCTGACATGGACTAATGGTCAGGCTTGGAGATTGATAAAAGAGTAATTCGATTATTTGTGATATTGTTCAAAGGACGAGGAATAGAAGACCAACTGTCAATAACAGATGAGATCAATTGCAAAAAAAACAATCAATAATTGTTATTTGAATTATCGAGAAGTCATTTATGAAAAAATAAGTGAAATCGAGGGAATTAATGTAAATAACCTTTAATTTGTTAAGATAATATTTTTTAATATTTACAAAAACGCATTAAATCAAAACATTAGAATATCAGTGTTGCTATTTTGAAATGAATAAATTTCATCCAGGAAAATTATTGGTGGATAATGAGAAGTTCATATCAATTTCAATTTTACTTCCTTTACTTCTTAATATGATTGCTTTTCCTCGTTAGTGCACTTCCGCTATACCAGGGAACTTTGCGCATGCACGCTCAAATTATCGGGCTTTGGGAAATTCGGACATGGTGGAATTTCATAAAAAAATTGAAAAATTTAAAATCTAGGATCGTGAAATGCATTTTTAATGACGATGATGCCCCGTCAGAAAATCCGGCGTACGCCCCTGGCCATTATAATGAGTAATCATAATCAGCATTAACCACAAAAAGTAATTAAAGTTACTTGGTGGCCATTAGTATCCCATTTCATTCCGCGCTAAAACGAACGCCTGTTTGAGTGCGGGGTGAATGATGACAGATTTAGAGAAACAAATTCGGCGACAGGTTGCCTTAATGGTAAGCACATTTTTAAATTATGGAATGCATATATACTTCCGATATGCTCGGAAATTTAAGTAACACTATCCATGGCTTAATAAATATTTAGGATTTAGTAGGCCATGCAGTATCTTATTAGCCCTCGAATGAAGACCTTTGAATAATATTTTGCTAATATAATAAAACTTTTGGATGATGAATAATGATAACTATGTAATAGACTTATAAAATTTCATATTTTCCTCTATCTTGGCAACTAGAATACCTGGACTTATATGTACTGTATGTTTTTTCAATAAACTTTTAATTAATTTCATTAAAGGGTTAGGGTTTCTCTGAAGCACTTACAGCTTTTGAAAACACCCAGGGTGGATCCAAATACAAGTATGTTACTTAGGCTTGTTTTTCAAATCATAAACAAATTCCTGTAATAATGAATAAAACTGATATCTACTATATTGTTTTCAAATCAAAAAAAAATTATTTACTAAATTTACTCAATA
The DNA here is from genome assembly GCA_900660155.1 of Hofstenia miamia. NCBI lineage: Eukaryota > Metazoa > Xenacoelomorpha > Acoela > Hofsteniidae > Hofstenia > Hofstenia miamia. The sequence goes on from CABFPE010000474.1 coordinate 92,742, forward strand.
TATTTTTTTTATTTGCAGTTGGAAAGAGTTGGGTGGTTGGGACATACGCTTGCTAGACCTCTATATTTGCCATTGTACACCCCTGCAAATAAATGTTGGCGCCTTCTAATCTATCTTGTACTGCTTGTTTCTTTGGCAAATTATGTTTATTTGTCATAAAAATAAACTAGTTTGATAAATCGGATTAAGTTATACTGCTTCAAAAAGCATTATATTGAATTATTTTGTTACATCGTTTGATATGCTGCTGCCCATCAATGATCTTTCAACACATATAACAGTATTTCTTAAATCATAAATACTTTTTATTAGTACATATTATATTATTTTATGTTCAGTAATGGATTTGTGTATAAAAAAAACTTTATATAATAATTGAGTTTTCCCTCGCACCATTGAATTTATTTAGACTTATAAAATGAATTACTTTTTCCTTCTAGTTAGCACTATAGCTTTCAAATGTGGGATATTGTATGGTCTAAATGACTGTACAAAGGACTTAAAGGCAGATTTTTCTTGCAAAATCAATGATGTACATGTAGTTGCTTTTGGAAATACTATTAAATTTTCTGGATTTCCACCATTAGCTGAACTCAGTGCCAACCACCTACTAGAAAATACTAAAGATATGAACCTAGAATTTATTGATGTTACAATTAAAAACTTAAGCAAAACCGTTGTTTGCAACAGTCTTACTGTTAGAAATGTTCTATGGTTTGTACTTCCTATGAAAATTATTTCAACAAATTATCTAACAGTTTACAATTCCACTTTTGATGGAAATTATATAAATCTCAAAGGAAATGATATTATTGATATTTATTCCTATTGGTATGCTTCACATTCTACGTTTGTTAATTTCAGACATTTTACTAGTCTAATACTGTGTAAAAAATGTACAGAAGTTTACATAATAAAGAGCAGTTTTGTTAATAACAACTATTTTAGAAACATATTTAAATGTTTGATAAACAACGGAACTATTTCGGACTCTAAAATTCAAAGTAACTATGATTTTAGAAACATATTGAATGCACAAATTACAAAAAGCTTCAAAGTAGAAAATTGTAGAATTTCAGATAATCGCAAATTTCGTAGAATTATTAAATTGACTCGTTTTTATTATAATTTTGATGTTACTGTTCTTGATTTCTTTTCAAACACTTGGGAATACAATTTTGGATCTAAATTATATCTTTTGGATTTTTTTTCGTGCAAAGCTAAATTTATCAACAATCTCTACTTTATGAATGCTGTTAGGGATGAAATTACCGAAATATATTTTGATTTCAGTTACCACAGGTACTATATTCAAATATTCAAAGAGAACTACAAGAACAACTTCGCCAAGTGCTACTATAAGGGATTAGGAAAAACCAAAACAAGTGAAATGACCATCAATAACTGTAGTTTTGAAATATATCATCCTATCAATTCATGTGACATAGTGAAGATTGACAAACCTATCAAATTACACATAGAAAATCTGACATTTAGGACCTTCAATGAAACATATTTAAGTAATTGGAATGAATGTTCGTTTGCCGCTATGCCCATACTGAGAAAAAGTCATCGATCATGTAAAGACAAGTCGATATCCTACAACTACAAAAAGATTTTTCTCATTTTTATGTTAATGTTTTTGTTTGGTGCCGCAACCATGTTTTTATTTAATTACAATATGAAAATGTATAAAGCTGACTTCAATTTCGAAAAGAAGAATGCATCAACGCAAACTTGGTTTACCATTGCAAAAATTGGAAAGCGGACTGCAATAGAAGAAAACAATTACGACATTCCATTTGATGGCCTTCGCATAAGAAACAATATCAAATGAATCATTAATAAAAGTCCTAAATTTTATCTGAATTATAACAAATCCTATTGTTTATTTGAAATAAATTGGCAATGATTTATTTTTTCAAGCATATCAACCTCTTATAAATTAGAATTTTTGAAATATTTTCTTATTGAATATAGATATAGATACGATTATTTATTGTTAATGATGGAGATGCACACTGATGAAAAACAAAGCGTGGGGAGTGCATCTGAATGCAACCAGAATATTATCAAAAAATTATTTTAACATTTAATTAATCTTCAAAGAGTCAGACCATTAAATTTTATTTGCTTTATGACACATTGGCTGTAGTTTTTTGGCCCAACCCACATATTTTCTCAATAATTGAAATGGCCCAGACTACACCTCATTTTATTTAGTTAGTTTTCAGCTTGTGAATCAAATTTGTTTTAGATTAACCCGCAAGTGACCAACAAATTCTAGTCCAATAGTTTTTTTACCCCACTCTTGGCTGATTGGCTAATGCATAACTAAGAAACTCTACATAATACTGACCATAACACACTGATGCTTACATTTCACTGTTATAAACTGTAGGCGTTTGTCAGTATTGTCCAAGCAATATGCCCTGCAGGTCAATGCTGACCACCACTCAGTACATAGTGCCATACCAGATAGTCATGTTTCATTTCAACAAAAATACGACTTACCACCAATCACTGTCTACAATGCAGCTCAGAATGTTAGCTTACCTCACAAGAGAAGAAGGATACTGCTTATTGATAGACACAAAGAACCCAACAGAAGATATCTACAAAGGAGTACGCCCCATAAAAAACAAATAGAAATCTTAGACAAAGTTAACTAGTGAAAGAGTTAAATCACTTACCTTGTTTGCAGGAGTGAATGACATCATCTGAGCAAACCTCATCAATGAAGAATTAAGATACTACAACGTATTTAAACGATTTGAGATTATTACCCTGATAAGAGCAGAAGTTAACAACTCAGATCAAATGACAGAGGAGCTTATTTTATAAATATACGTTTTGCCACCAATCACTGTCTTCCATGTTTGAATCCTTCTTTCCAGATGTGAAACTTGGCAATACAATGGCACACACTTCAGATGTATATGACCTTCCTGATTGCGTTAGCGCCAGAAACTATACATAATGCATGATGACATCTTTCAACAGATAATCAACAATCTACGCCAATCAATCATCCTAACAGCACAAATCTGAAACCTAAAACACATAAAATGCCATTAAAAGTCTACAATGCAGCTCAGAACGTTAGCATACCTCATGAGAGAAGAAGATCTCACAGCCATTCGATAGGAAGATACATGAGCAATGAAATTGTTGAACTACACAGAAATGTTACTTCAGCATGCTTCATATCAAAACTTTTAAAAAATCAATTTCACAATAAGTCCTGCATTTGGTAGGTGCATAGCATTGGCAGCAGGAAACAGCTTTGCTGCTGGGAGTACTAAAACTGTCTTTCGTTTCTAAAGGAGTTGAGATTACTACCATGATAAGAGCAGAAGTTAACTATCCAGATCAAATGACAGAGGATCGTATTTTATAAAAATACGACTTACCACCAATTACTGTCTTCCATGTTTTCATTTGTTCATCTGCAATGAAATGGCTATTCAAATTCAAAGAAAGACTTTCTGTGAGCTTTGTCTTTGCAAATGGCAGAACCGTTTGCAAAGAATAGACATTCCCTCAACCTTGGACTTCATAAACATACTTGGATGGCGGCTGAGTTGTTCGATTTTCTACCTCAAGTAGCTATTAACCAGCAAGATCATAATCGTCAACTTGAATGATGCCATTACTGTTAATAATCACACTAGCATATTGCAGAAAAAACACTTACAAAGTTGTGCTTGTGCCAAAATTGCTAAATTGACATTTATGATTTGTAACATTTTGTCACATCTTGAGTAGTTATGGAAACTCATATGAGATCACAATTTTTCTGATTGGACGAGAGGTGGGTCGTAGGAGATCGCACTTTTCGCTCATTGGACAAGAGGGGATCTTTGGTGTCTGCTGAGCCGTGGATATTGGCGGGGGTGTTGTAGTGACGTCACGTATAGTAATATACTTAGTAATTTATGTAGGGAATTTAGTTTGCATGTTGTATTTTGTTACATGTGCACACTTGTTTTTTTTGTTAATATACGTGACATTGTAGTCATTGATTCACATACTATAACTAGTGACTTACTTATTTTATATGGCCAATTTAGTTTACATGTTTATTTTACTTTACATACTTTTTAATATACATTACATTGTTAACTGACTATCACAAATACATGTTTCACAGACAACACATGTCAATTGCAAAAATAAAAACTTTTTTAAAACTTGAATTGATAAATATTCCAAGTAAAAATAATTTTTAAAATAAATATAAATACATGCTTTCACAGATGCATACTCTTACCATACAGATAAAACGAACATTTATAAATAATAAATTTATTTACAAAGAAAATATAAAATACACTACTAAAGGAAAAAGTTTAAATAGTGAATTTCATCTACAGTTCAATGAAAAATGATAATATTAGTCAAACATTTATGTTGGGATGGGAATGCTGTAGGAAACAAATGCAATGTGTATTTGCACATTATGAATTTCACATGGTAGTATCTAAATTAATGATTAATAAACAAGTCAAATGAGGTGATAGATCACAGTATAAAACATATGACAATTAAAAGTTTAAACAAATTCAATTAAAAATGTGTATTAACAAACAAACGGCGTTATATTTATGATCGGTTACCAAAAAGTTTGAAATCTTTCAGGGTAGTTGTCTTTCTTTCAGCAATGTGAAATTCCATTATACTGGCTGTGTATATTCATACGTGTAGAAAGTTGCATGCTTTTCATAGACAATGTCAACATTACGTAGTTTTATCTATTGTTCAAATGTCAAAAAGTAACAAATTATAAAAACAGTATAGACATGTAAAAATCCATTATGTGCTGCGTGTACAAAGTTGTACTTCTTCACGGACAAAGTCAACATTACGTGGTTTTATGTATTCCTATTGTTCAAGTGTCAAAATGTATCTAATTGTAAAGATTGTTATCTACCAAACATAAAATTCAAATCACTTTAACAATTATCACAATTAATTATAACATTTTCAAATCATATAAAAATAGCATTTTTTTTCTCAAGTTGAAAAACAATCTTTATTATTACAACATGTTTCTCCCAATTTATACACTTATGTAAATGAAAGATGCTACAAAACTAAAATGTTAATAAAGTAATACGATTTATCAATCACTGTCTCTGGTCCAAATGAAATAAATATTTTTTCAATACGTTCTTCTCATTGAATTCAACAATAAAATATTTCCAAAAATTATTTATAGTATTTATATTACTGTCGTAAATTAGTTATTAACGTTTATTGATACACATATACCCACAAAATTTAAAAATAACGAATAATTTATTTATTTTACAATACAATAAGCACCGCAAATTGGTGATATTCCCTGCAACTTAGTTTTTCGATCGCATTCATACACATGGAATCCAGGATACAGATTTAAACAGTAATGTTCAATATCAGGGTACTGGTTTAGTTAACAACCGAGTGAATACTTGAATATTAAGTCCCGCTTGCAACTTGTATAATCAACAACCAATGGGTTCCGGGATGACCAGTTAGACTTGCATTAGAAATTAGAAAATAGTTTTGGATAAGGCTTGGTGGTATGGAATCTGAACAATGTACCACCGAAAAAAGGCCAACGTAGTGATAGGATTTGGAGAATAATACGTCTAATCTCGTCAGCGTGCATTTAACGTTTAAATATTTGTAGAGTTGATTATACCTAAACTTCACATATATAAAAAAAGACGGTATATGACCCAAAATTGGTAAATTACACTAAAAACTGTAAAATATCGGATATCCATTGCCAATTCCAAGTTCTCTTTTAACAAAACCATAACTATCATGATAAATTGCATGAAGTCTAAAAAGTTTTAACCAATTTAACAGAACATGTAGTCTATAATTATTTATGCCAATAAGTCCACCATAGGGATTCATTTGCAGAATTCTTTCAACACCAACGTTATGTATACAGTTTTTTTGAAGTAAATAATTTGAAACATGAGCGAATTTTAAGTGGGAGTCCTTGGTATAATGAACGCGATCTTCTACAAGTCTAACCTCATCTCCTCCCAACATCTTGCAATGGTACAATGAATGAAACTCATTTTCTTTCTAGTCTTTTATAATTTTCCTTTGTTTATTAATGTATAGCTTTGAGCCTCCAGCGATTTGCCTATTGGAGAACAACAACAGGCTTAATTCCCACATTGAAGGGTTACATATACATAAAATAAACAAGTTTATGAATACAAACATATAAATCGGATTTGGCAATTACTGCAATTACATGGTATACGAAAACTACACGAATCTCTCAGCTATACTTGCACCACTTAATTCAGGGTAGAGTACCTCATTATTTGCCTCCGCAATACTGGTCAAATCAAAAACCATAATTGCATGCTTATTGTAATCTGAGTATGGTATACCAGTTACATCATTCAAACCCAACGCCTTTACAGAATGAAAGTATGCTTGTGCGTAATTATTTTCACACACCGTCATTGGTGTGAATGCAATCTTAGATCCACCACGTGTTATAGTGACTTGACGCATGCCTCTAAATCTACATGAGAATGGGTTTGAGTCTGCTGTTCCTGTAAATTGTACATTGGAAACAAGTGCTAGAGCAATACATTGAATCGGTTCATTTGAAAATATATTTCTGTTGTTAGAGAGTTTTGTCCAGGTGGTATTAATAAACGTTCTTGTGAGAATTCGCATAAAGTGGTATGTCGCTGGTGTAGTTAACAACGTTTTTTCAATTGCCAGATGCACACTCTCTGTAACGCATGGCTTCCTTAGACTCAGTGTCGCATCTGTAATTTCTGCTTTGTAGTATATAGCGGGGGTGGTGGTACAATTGGAAATTAGTGAAAAATCATCTAAGGATCGTAAAAGTTTGAGACGAAGGCTAACTCCTAGTATCAATAATTTTTCGTTTTGAAATACACAGCAACAGATCCATAGAATGTTTAAAATTTTGCTTTTCTGTGTCAGAGCCAAACGCTGAAGTTGTCCATCTTGGCCATTACACATATCTATAGGTGATCAAGACGTTTTTCAAAATAATATCTACTTGGTGTTAAAATTGAATTTTCCTGTGCTGCACTCTTTAATAGTTCTATTGTCATCATTACAGTATGTGGCCAAACTGCATCACCTGGTTGTATTAAAACACCATTAGCATAAAGATTATGATCACTAAATAATGAATGTAGGGGTTGTTTACTAGACAAACATGATCCCGTTTAGTAGCATCAGTAATACCCCAGACAAGATGACTCCCGTCATTGCAAAAATTTTGACTGATATAACCAAATGTATACTTTGGAAATCAATGTATTCATTTTGATCTGAACCAAAATTTAATTCAATCATTCATCTCAAGAAATTTGAATCACTTTAATTGCACACCACTAAGCGGAGGAAAACTAAATTGATTTGCTTCAAAATAAGTGTTGTGCGATAATTCAATTGGCAAGTTCATTACATGTTTTACAACAAAGTGAAATAGCGCGATTTAAACAAGAAGGCTTAGTCAGCAATAAATCGTCATAGAGCGTTTTATAGATTCATATAGGTTTTGGTGTAAAACGTGTTTGAAATAGACACTTTCAATTTTTCTATTGAAAAATCGATGTTGGGAATAAAATTTTTAAAAATCCTGGCAAGTTCTTTAAGAGATCAACGACATAATATGCAATTATAGTGAAATGTCCGACAAAACCTTCCTGACAGGGATTGATCATAGAGGCTTTTCTAGATGATAAAGAAACGTCAGAATTTATTATTTCATTGTGTCACTAATGTATTAACATAGCAAATTTCATGCACGCGAAATTGAAGATAATATTTCTCAGATTATTAAAATGAGCCTAATTTCTTCCTTTATTCATTCTGTGCTTGATGCCTTTCGACTTTACAGGAACAATAATTGTTTTCATGCCACATTTGCAGGTCATGTGTATACTGTAGGTGATTTTAATTTTCCTAATGCCAACATCGAAACTAGAACCTCCACATGTGAATTTCATAATATGAATCTATCTCAACATATCAACTTTCCGACTTATATAAATGGAAATTCTCTTGATCTACTTTTTTCAGATGACAATAAGTCTCTAAAATTTCTTAAGAGGGTTCCCAGCTCTAAGTTTTTCAGATCATGTTATTATCTGTTTCAATATTTCACTGTTCCTTAATAAAATTGACAACATACTCAACATCCGATCAGACGCAAATGATATAAAAAACTATGCTATTCATTTTCTCAGGCCAATAAAATTGAACTTGATTTAACTTTATCAAGATCACTTTTTGAAATTTACAGTGATGGCACAACTCCCTACGTTATATACTGATACAGCTCTTTGTTTGAAATAATCGATTTGTACGTTCCGAAAAAAACGAAAAACTCGTAACTCATTACCATCATACTTTTCTTCTCACACTGTTCATCTGTTTAATATTACAGGCACGTAAATATTTTAAAACGCTTTTAGAAAAGCTTTTGCCAAACTTATCACTGTATTTACTGATCTTTTTCATTTAATTGAACTTGATAAAAATATCTTTATAGGCAATTTTCTGACAAATCATCTCTAAATACATGCCGCAAACTTTTAAAATCTTTAAAATCTGAGGAAAATATTCAATTTTTAACTTGGAAAAATCAGCTTTATTATATGCACCGAGTTTGACGAAGTAAACGTCATCAACTAATGCGCCACCAAGCACCAGAAGAGTCAACTGGAGTAGTCCTTTATAGTCACATCTAGGATATCTTGAGTTCAAAGAATTGTTGCAAAAACAGATTGAATCTGCCATTTTTATTTGTTCCCATTTTCTATTAACATCAAGACAAGTCACGACTTTTTTATCAATTCTGTCCCATTTTGTTTTAAGTTTTTCGCATTCTTGAATTCTGGGATGATTTTACTGTTAAAAAACTAATGCCCAATCTGACTTGACATACAGTTCAGCAACATGATGACGACAGGACAGATATAGAATAGGACGATTAAACAGTCTCTCCAATTTTACTGTTGCACCAGATATCCACCCTGAATTCGAGGATGTTGTATCAAAACAATGTGCAATTATTCTATTCTTTATGTTCCAATGTTCAAGCGTTTTTGACATTTCAATTGCCTGTGCTTCCCCTGTTCCTGATGGGATTTTATTAACTGCAAGCAGTTTCCCTTTATGAATATTTCATATTTTCCAGAAACAACAATTGCAATGCGTTGCCCTAATTGGTGTTCAATAGTCATAATTTTTTCATCCCGGCAGGGAACTCTAAGTTGTTGAGGACAATTCTCCAGAAAATTAGATCGAATATCCTCTAATAGATGATTATGTGATGAATGTCGTGTCTTAGCAATTTTAATTGACTACTTGTGTAAGCCATTTGCTGTCAGTACTGTAATACCAAAGTACGCAACATCTCTGCTACTCATTGTACATCGATCAGCTGCAGCAATGACACCAGGTGAGGTCAAAATCTTTTGCTTCTTTGGTAAAGGTTTCAATGATGACTGCAAATGTTTGTAATCTTGGTCAACGGAAGTAGAAATATCTTCTTCGTCATTAGAGGCTTGTTCTACTATGACTTTTGAACATGTGTTGCCTGTATTCAATTTTGAACAAAGAAAACCACTTTGCATTCTCTTTCGATTTATTAGCTTCAGCTTCCTTGTAATATCTTTTTATAGATTGAACCAATAAACATCTGTCTTTTATCTTCTATAAATGCCATTTCCTTCTTAGGTACTTTATTTTCATTAGGACATATACAGTTCCTATCACATTTGCAAGCTGCAATATCGAAAATTTCTTATTTTAGCAAATCCTTAAATTCACTATTATGTGTCCTTTTCCTATGATTTAATCCATTTTAAAGCTATTTTCTTCTTATTATATAGTCTCTCAATTTTTTTCGATAGTTTTCCTACTAATAATTGGTATTGAAGATCTTTTCCATATCCCTTGAACAGTTTCAACTGTGTTGCCGATTATCCCATTGACGTTTGGTGTCTTCTTAGTTAATTTATTGCTTTAATTTTGTAGAAACTTAATATGTTTCATAATATCAATAATTGTTGGTAGCATATTAGAAGAATCTTTAGATGGCTCACCATAAATTGGGCACATGGTACTGGATCGCGTTGCCACCATGACTGAAGATGAGTAAATAACACTGCGTGTTTTAAATTCCGCTAAAAGTGAAATAAAAACAAAGTGAGATTTACATAGTATTCAATTGTTGCTACAGAATTCTGATATTTACTATAAGTTTGTATCATGTAGGTGTAGCTACTCAATTGCAATCTTGACTAACATATACAAACAATAATTTCAGAAACACATTTTCGAAATTCCAGAATGTTTCATAACTATAAGTTAGGGATTAATTTTGAAAAAATGATGCTAAATTATGATTGATCCACAAAAAAGGGATTAGTGGTGCGCGCCATCTGAAGATTAGACTCAAAACATCTCATTTTTGTCTGAGGTAAAATAATGGTGGGTCATATTTTTTTCACTACCTCTAAGTAATTCTCCAAAGTTTATTTTTTCGAATCACCCTAATATATATATATATATATATATATATATATAGTTATTATAAATATAACACAATATGCATAGTAGGGTTTATCAATTGTTTGACAAAAACCGATGCCCTGGCCATATTCATAATTAGCAA
>CABFPE010000474.1:131896-146742 GCA_900660155.1 Hofstenia miamia
ATATATATATATATATATATATATATATATAAACCGAAACCGCGATTTTTCAATTTCAAAACCGTCGACCTCTAACCTAAGCCTAATATTAACTCCAAAAATTGACTGTAGTTATAAAGTACCAAATAAGATAAAACAGTCAAACAGAGTCAATATCTATAATCAACAGAAAATAATGTCGTTGCTGAATGAAACCAATTGGGATGATGCATTGAGAGAGGGAAATATTGAAGTTTTAGTCGAAAAATTGGATCAAAAATTATTGGAAACAATCCATCAATCAAGGCATAAAAATCCAGTGTTTAACTATAGAACCCTTAAAATTCGTGATGATTCTTTAAATGAATTGATTAGTATGAAAAGGAAATGCTTAAAGAAGAACCCAAAGAATTATCGTCCAAAAAGTGCGACAATTCAGAAGAAATCGTATTGCTAACTTAACTTTGTCGGAGCTACAAAAGGAAGTGAAAAGGAGAACAAAACCACTAATAAAAAAATAAATGCGAATGAAAATGAAGCAAAAATGTTCAATGAGTTTTTCAGCAGATTCAATAAGGATAACTATAAGCATGAACGTCGTGGATCCTGCAGGATTCCGAATGTTTCTAAAGAGAGAGTTCAACATCTGTATGGAAAAATTAAGGTCGGCACATCGCCGGATTAGTCAAAGATCCTTTTTTGGTTTTATAAGCATCATTCTGTGCTAATAGGGAAAGTTTATACTAAAGTTTTCAATAGGTGTTTTAGCAATATGATATACCTGTGCCAAAAACGAATATCAAGGAGCCCATTGCAGAAAACAACTTAAAGAAATTTCGTCCAATCACTGTTACACAATAGATGCGTTACTATACACACGGAATTATATATAAATCACTAAGTTCTAGACAAACATCTTTAGTAAGAGTTAACTTTTTTACTAATGGCAATCCCTTCAACACTATATTGCAGAATAAGCTAGCTAACAGAATAGATAAATGTAGTAAATGGTTAGCTGAATGGATAAGATTATACATGGAGAACTGGACTCAACAAATACGCTACAGCAAAACTGAATACACAGAGAAAATTAAAATAGTTGTAGTGGTACCACCCCCAGGGAGGTCCACTCTCTGGTACACTTTTTACTGATGAAACAAACATGATATCAATTGAAAACCTGCGAATAAATCTTAAGAAGTGCGACATCTCTAAGTATTTTGATAACATGAGGATTATCGTGAATATTCAAAACAATATAGCATTAAATGATTTTCAATTGTATCAAAAAGTATAAGACGTTTAATTCACGAATCGGAAAAGCGAAACCTGCAAATGAATTTGTCGAAAATGTTTGAACTTGTAATTGCACATAATAATATTCGCAAGGGTATGTTGAATCAAGCATTTCTATATTCTCTTTTGAATAATGGCATATTAAAAAGCACATTTGCTTATGATGGAATGGAGATTCATTTACTTTTTGACATGGTCCACAACTTAAAAAATGTCTATAACAATTTTCAGCCACGCAAAGTTTTTACATGCCCTAAATTCAGATCGTTTTCCAGTTTTAAAGCAGATTTCGATGATATTTACAAATTGTATGATATAGAGAGTAATAAACCTCTAAAAATTGCTCATAAATTATCTTGGAAATGTCTTTCACCTACAAATATAGAACGAATGTCAGTGAAACTATCAACCTCGAGTCTTGATTTTATCAGAACTCCTATTCTAAAGAAAAGTGCAGTGTCATTCTGCCGCATATAAAGAAAGAAATACTGTCAAATGAAGAGATAAAAATTATCGTCCGATACATAATACTGCTTTTGTATCCAAAGTACTTGAAAAGATAGTTCTTTGCCAGCTATCGGCTTTTCTTGACACTAATGAACTATATGACTGCAATCAATTTGCTTATGTCAAAGGTGGAAATACGGAAATATGCCTGCTAACCGTTTTTTCAGACTTAATCAGTGCTATTGATAGCAAAGACACTGTTCTATTATTTACAATTGACTTTACTTCTGCATTTGACACTGTTAATCATTTAATTCTTTTTGATATTTTACGTAACCGACTTGGTATTTCTGCTGTGGTCTTGAACTTTCTTAAGTCTTACCTATATCATCGTTCACAGTCATTACAAGAAATTATAGCACAAATTGTTGTAGGCCTCTAACAGCAAAACAAAATGAATATTGTCCTTTTTCTTAAATGCGTTTTTGGTCCTCCAGCAATTAAAAATCAAATATTAATAAAACTTACAGATAAATTTAGCTGAGCGTCTATTATACAAATTGCCGGAAAAAATTTGTCTTGATCCTCTTCAATAATCAATAATTTAAGGTACTTCCCTTGTTCGCACAACTTAACTCTTAAATTCATTAAATGCAAAATTGACTCAAGAAATTCACATGAACCAATTAGAATTGATAATGTAATTGAACATCTGGTATTTGGCATTTTCATGAAATTAAATTCAATTGCATCTACTTCATTTTTCCCTTTATAAATTGACATATAGGATAAAATTTTTTGCAGAATTTTGACTCGTGAACAACTATGGCTACAAACAATTTTTTTTTGCTTTGCATAGTAAACCAATAGAATTTAAACAATTGATGATGAGCTAGGTACTATATTAGTTTTAAGATATATAAATTTGTGAAAAACCTTTTTCACCTTCAGTTAAGCATAGTGTATAATCTACGCCGCACTTTCACTAGTTATTTGATGACGTCACATTACACTGTTTAAATTTCTTGTAATGGTGTAATGATTGATGATGAACTTTCAAATATACTCACAGTTAACAATGGGGTTCCATCCTCGGCCCCCTCCTGTTCAGCATTTATCTTATACCGCTTGGAGATTTATTAAAATCGCTAAACTTAGATAAAATCGCTAAACTTAGATTATAAATTCTATGCTGACGATGGACAAATCTATTGTCGAATTCGACGTAACGTTTCTCTACCTCTTCCGCATATTCATTTGCAATATTTGATGATATTAACACCTTTTGTAAAAAGCTTAGACTTTTAATCAATTTTAACAAAACAGACTGCATGCATATTCACAGCAGGTTTGCGCGACAACACCAAAATGTTCCTTGCAGCATTAGTTTGATGGTATCTGAAATTCCTGTTCAAAACAAGGTAAAAATCCTGGGTGTCACATTGGACAAAAATCTTTCTCTTGTTGATCATATTAATGATGTTTCGCGTGTACTGTTAGATCTATACGTACTTTATTAACCGCNTTTATGGCTAAAGTTCAAAGTTCAGAGAAGAATTTGAGTTTGAATTTTTTAAAGTAATAATATTAATAACAAAGAATATAGAAATGATAGGCTTCCATCCTTAATATGTTTCTGAAAAAACATATACAAATTTAAGTCATTGAACTCTCACACTTAGAGTGTTTTCGTAATAAGTCATGGTAGCTTTGATTTCAAACAGAAATGGAGGTAAAATGAAGTCAATTTAATTTCAAAATAATTTTTCATCTACACTACTAAATTCATCCACTAGAGGGCTAATAAATCTTAAATTAAATTTCGTGTAATGAGAACAATTATAGATCTAGCTAGAAGCTTAGTATCGAAAATCTTTGATGTGTCTGGTTCATAAAGATGACAGAAGTCACTTAATGTTTTCCCTTTGATTGATGAATTTAATTGTAAGGTAAAAGCCGTTTGTGTATTATAAAGTGTTGCAGACTCTTGGGTTCTATATCTCGGTCAAATTGAATTGGCTTCACATATTTTTTAGGATTTTATATAATCGCGCCTATTTGTGTACTACGGCCATTTGGGTTCAATTGGTATTTTAGATGACGTAGTATTGAAAGTGTACTTGACAGTAAGGGGCATATAGTTTTAACGGAAACATTATAGAATTTCAAAGATTCTTAGAGAAACTTTAAAGAATTGTAAATAATTCTTAAGGAAACTTTAAAATATCTAACAGATTCTTAAGGAAAATAAGGAATAATAAAGGATTCTTATAGTATTATACAAGCAAACGTAGCCAACCACTGGTGGCTAAATGGTAGGCATCCAGTGACCCACCAATGGAAAAGCAGAATTTTGGCAACAGAGCAATGTTTTAAACGTAACACTATCAAACTTTAATATTGATAAATAGTTTCAGCTTTACAGCTTAAACCAATCCAGCCCAACAAAGGGTTGAAGGAAGCGTAGCATTCATATTGATATTAACTTGGTATTAAAATAGAATTTCTTTATTATAAACAATAACAACAAGCATACAAAAATGCACAAATTAAATTAAATTTTCAATTTTAGAAGAAATTGCAATTCTTAAATAGTATTTTTTTCAATAATTAAAAATAATTTTTGCCCAATTTTAATTACATTTGTAGACATTAATTTGAAGGTCCGGGAATAATCATGAATAAATTAGTTTGAAATTTCATTCTGCACATATCTGTTATAATTATGTATGTTACAATATATGTAAACTGCAAAAAAAGCTCTTCACTATGAATTTTATATATTTATGAGATTTAAGAAACATAATAATGAATAATATTTTACTTGCAAGCATATATTATTTATGATTAAAAGTAAATCAGATGTCACTAGTGGTCCACTGATTGCTGTGAGTGCCTATGATTGTTACTAATGCCACTAATTATCCACCAGTGGTCCACTGGTGGGGACTGGTGGCCCGCCCATCCCACTCATTCCCCACCAGTGGACCACTGATGGTGGCAACATGGGAGAATATATCATTTTTACAGAAAATTTAAAAATATAAAACACTGAAAATATATCAGATAAATTTTAAACTGTTTACAACAAAAACATCTTGGTAAATGAATAAAATAATAGAAACGGCGAAAATTTATGCAAATGACTTAGAAGTTCTTCTAAAATAGTTTCAGCGGTGGTGCGAACATGAGACAAAAATCTAACAACGAAGCTATCTTTTTAAGTATAGTGAGCATAAAGCAAACGATACTCTCATATGAATTTCCTTCGGCATCTATACCAACTGAAGAACTTCCATCGTACCTGCAGTCCTTTTTTCAAAAACATTTCATCATATGAAGTGACAACGTCCAAATCTCTTTCAGAAAACAGACATTAGGAACTTTCCAATGTTAATGTTGCCAGATTTATACGAACGAAGAAAGCTTTCAGATGGCAGTGGCAAGTGATCTCGTACAAATTGGAAAGTGCATTTGAAATAAACTGCAACATTAGGGAAAATCTGATAATCATAGAAGAATATTTAAGCTTACCATGATATTCTCTTTGACATAGATCATCAAGCAAAGTGTGCATATTTTCATAATTAATCATAATTAATCTTGCACCCTTTGATAGAACAGAGCCTCTTAGGAAGAGGAACACTATTACCAAATATATAAAGCTGAACCATAAAGTCAGCGCTAAAAAAATAGCTTTGTGGATAACTGGTTGCTCATTCAGAACATGATAATATTGTTGGCATCCATTAAACATATTTGAAGACGAAGAAGGAGGAAAGTTACGAAGTCTTAACTCCTTAGTTGAAGTAAAAAATCTTTATTATTGAATTTTGCTAATTCATCTACTTCTGTTGTTCTTGTAATCAGCTTCTGAGAAGGAGTGACATTTTTCTAAATGCCACCAATTAAAATAGTAGCATCGTTAGAGTAATATTAGAATATAAGTAACATATATAGTACAAGGTCTATAATAAACAACTGTGTGTAAGCACCAAGAGAGAGAGAGAAAGTCTATGAAAACAGCTAACCATGTGGCATGATTAATTTAGTTTAACAAACGGCAAGAGAATTGTAATTAATAGCAGTGAGCAAATTAATAGTATCGAGCACATGAGACAAAATTTACGAGCAAAACCATGATTAGAGAAATTCACTAGAACTTTATGGCCGAAGCAGAGGCGAAACATCACAGCAATTGAATTTGAGTTAATGATAAGCAATGCCATTTAGGATCTGGAAGAACCGGGCGTAAAATCGCAAGGGAGATGCACTTATAGTCCCTCAGACCTACCACCGCTCTTCCTCTTAATGAAACAAATTTAGCTTGACATTGTATTGTATGAGTATTTAGCTTATTACATAAATTACTTAGAAAGTTTCAAATTCACACTTCCAGTGATTATTTTGATGTTATTGTGATGATAAAGCAAACAATTATAATACCAAAATAAGATCATTTTAATATTTTTTTAGATTCTATTGTACTATATAAGTTTAAACTGTAAGGATATGAATTTGAAAAAACTTTGCCTTTAAAGAATTTGGTAAGATAAATTCGGTAGGAACAGAATCATTCCTCAATTTCTTTGTTTTTTAGTATAATAAAAAACATTTGAAGTGAAATGTTTCTCACAAACTTGCGATTTCTTCCCATTCTGCACCTGCTCCTCCTGTGACTAAGTTTTCTAATTTTGTTCATATTTTTCTCTGTATAAATTTACTTTAAATATTTTTGTATACACCACGTTGTGGTGCAATACATTTTTATTATTATTTCATTTCTTCTCACAGCTTCATGCTGGTATACCTCTCAGCTCGGGGAACTAATCAGTTCCCAGGTAGTCTAAGAGCTTTCCTCAGGACTCTAGCTGTTTCTAACAATTCTGCCTTCTGTGCTACTGCTCCTTCCCACTTTGGTACTCCCAACTCCTCCAAGTATCTCTTATGCTTCTTTCTAACTCACTGCTCCAAGTGCTCCTACTACTACTACTGGGACTACTTCAATCTTCTTTAACTTCCACAGCTATCTTTTTCCTCTGCCAAATCCCTCTACTTGTCTATTTTCTTTTTCTCCTTGCTTTCTGTCCTTTGGTACTGCTATGTCTATCACTGTCCCAATCTTTTCTCTTTGTCTACCATTACTATGTCTGGCCTCCGTGCTTCTATTACCTTGCTTGTCTGGATGCTGAAGTCCCACAGTATCTTAAACTTATCATTCTCTGAATCCTTGTGGAGTCAGGGTAAGCAAAAGGAAGATGAAATGATAGACGTGGGGACAGAAGTGAGGAAGCAGCAGAACCAGCGGACGCAGAAACTGAAGCAGCAATCAAGGAAAATATGAAGGAAGAAATAGGTGATAGAACTACGTTGCCAGTTCCAAGAGGAGTTAAGAAAAGCAAGCTAGAAGTAGAGATCGCAAAGTTCAATAAAGTGGTGGAGAAGATAGATGCTAGGAGTGTCAGAGAAGTAAATAGCTTAGTGTATGCAGGTGCATTGGAGGTGCTGAAGAATATAGGCATGGACAAGAAGAAGAAAAGACGACAAGAAGCTAAGGAAGACAGAAAGCCAGCATGGGAGAGAAGAATTGAGAATAAAGTGGCAAAGATTAAGCAGCAAATAGGGAAGATCAGGACAAGTAAGGCAGTACAGGACAGGTGCAGGGTAGGTAAGGGGAAGACTATAGAAACTGCAAGAGAAGAGCTAAAGCAGAGATTAGTTGCAGAAGCTAAGAAACTAAGAAAATATAGGGCAAGAGCAAAGCAAGCAAGAGACAATATGAAATTTGACACCCAAGACGGAAGATTCTACAAAGAACTAGATGCAGGAGAAAAGGCTACAGCTATAGCAGGCGAAGATGCAGTAAGGTTCTGGGAGAACATATGAGGAAGTGAGGGACCAGAGATAGTGAGTGCGCTGATGCAGAAGGAGTTCAGACAAGAAGAAGTAATCACAACTGCAAAGCTGAAAGAGGCTCTAAAGAAGATGAAGAATTGGAAGGCGCCAGGCAGAGATAAGGTACATGGGTATTGGCTGAAGATGTTCAGGAGTGTTCATGAGAGACTAGCAGTGGCATTGGAGGAAAGTGTGGTGAGTCGGTGTCCAGAGTGGATGGTAGTGGGAAGGACATTTCTGCTACAGAAGGACCCAAAGAAAGGCCAACAACTTGGAAATTGGTAACTTCTGTGATTTCAAGTAGACTGCCATGTTACTTAAAACAGAACAGTTTGATACTAGAGGAGCAGAAGGGATGTAGGACAAAGTTAAAGGAGACAGGTACAAGGATAAGATAGAGACGAATAGTAGAGCAGTGAGTCACCTGTGGTACATGGACGATCTGAAGATGTATGCTAGTTCAAAGAAGATATTGCAGAAGCAAGTGGAAACATTGGAGAAGGCAAGCAGAGATTCAAGGTTAGAATTTGGATTAGGAAAGCGTGTGGCAGTAACAATGACTAGAGGTAAGTGTATTGATGGGGATGGTTTAAGGACAAGCAGTGGGGATAAGATTGAGGAAGTCAAAGAGGGGTACAAGTATTTAGGTGTGATAGAGAAAGATAGAACCGATCATGAGGAAATGAAAATGAGGCTAAGAAAAGAATACAAGAGGAGAGTAAGGAAACTACTACAGATGTCAGCATTACGTAGAAGCACAACCAAGAGGGTCACTACTGGAGGTCACTAAGGAATTAAGGAAGATAAGAACTAAGAGTGAAGGAAAGACTGCATACCAGAGTAGGATGGAGTTAGAGAGACAAACAAGGTATAGGCAGAAGCCGATGCATGGAAAATACTGGAGAAACACAGAAAAATTTGACAGAGAAGAAAGCAACAAGTGGCTAACGAAGGCAGGACTAAAAAGAGAAACAGAAGCACTGATAATGGTAGCACAGGAGCAAGCAATAAGAACAAATTGGGTGAAGAAACATATAAACAGAAAAGTAGAAGTAAGTGATAAGTGTAGGCTATGTAAGAAAGAGGCGGAGACAGTAGATCATCTGATAGCAGGGTGTGAGAAGTTGGCACAGAATGAGTATAAGTTCAGGCATGACAAGGTGGGAAGAATGGTACACTGGAGTTTGAGCAGGCAGCATGGGTTAGAAGCAGGAGACAAGTGGTATGAGCACAAGCCACAGGGCGTCATAGAAAATGAGAAGGTTAAGATACTGTGGGACTGTGTGGAGGAGTTGGGAGTACAAAGTGGGAAGGAGCAGTAGCACAGAAGGGAGAATTGTTAGAAACAGCTAGAGTCCTAAGGAAAGCTCTCAGACTACCTGGGAACTGATGAGTTCCCCGAGCTGAGAGGGATACCAGCATGAAGCTGTGAAAAGTAAGAATAATAATAATAAGAGTCAAAAGCATTTGAATGCTAAAAATAATATGTACAAATCTACAAACTACGAATTATTTACAATATATTAATATATATATATATATATTTAACTCAACATTCTAATAGTTGTCACCACACAGAAACTAAAATATAGCGTAATTTAGATCATGAAATTAAAATCAACTGAATTACTAGAAATCTAAGCCTTTCGTAAATCATTAACAATTGATAGGATAATGTTCAATCCTGTAAGAAAAATGTAATGCAGCATATCATTCGTTTTAACCAACTTGATTTCTGAGAAAGCACAGGCTGAACTTGGTGAAACTGACAAATAAAGACGTGCTTCAGGGTATATCAATCCTTTCTTCATCTAGTTTTAATATGTTTTTAAAGGAATTTTTACTATCATCAGCATAAATTTTAAGCTACTTCTTTAGACGTTTTGGAATTCTGGAACTTTGTGAGGTTGCCAATACTTGGTGTGCATTCATATAGTAATGAAATATAACGCAGTTATGAAAAATCACTAAGACATTTAATTCGACAATTTATAAGCTATGGCTATATGGAGAGACCAAACGAGATAAAAGGATGTTAATTAAATTAGGAAAGAGCAATGAATGACCTCGCAATAATAACTCAATATATTAACATGTTGAATGATTTGAGGCTTTTTATTATAAATTACTACTTATTGTGCATATAACCTTTCCATATAAATGTGTGTACATGTATAGTATTGCACATATTAATTAAAATTATAAAAAGAATAATAAATTACTAAACTTTGCAAATAATCTAAGAGAAAATCTCGAACCTTCAGGAATGCAATGTTTAACCACCCGACTCCACTGAACCAGACTGGACCAAACTGGACCGCCGTACGGACTGTCATAGTTCCAGCTCTGAGGCCGAATTTTTTACAAACAATGTGAAATGAAGCCAAGTATTTATCGTTTTTCTTACCAATTATTCAGTGTACGGATTACAATAGATAAGAATGTACTTTTTCTTAATTTCAAAAAATATTGAAGAAACACAAAGAATATGAAAATCAGTAATGCAATTGGGTTTCTGTAAAATTTTCAAATCAATATTTCAAAAAGTTTTATTTAGAGATTTCTAAAAATTTGCACAAAATGCACAAACTTTGCATACTAAAATAATAATTTTATTGGATTTTGAATATAAAAAGATTAAATCAAGTGGATATTAGGATGCCCCTGTACAGGAATGCAGGAGAACAACTAATTATTTGATAAGTAAATTCATAAAAAAATTAATTCAGGATGAAAACATATGTTATTATTGAAAAATGCTATCGTCACTAAAATATTTTGCACTGAATGACGTTTAACTAGAGATATATTTCCAAATCCTGAAAATGACTAAAACTAATTTTGTGCAAGACCAAAAATACTGTTGTTACAAAAATACAGTATATCTTAGAAATATAAATATTAAACCTAAAGTATATGAGTTTCTCAAAACATATTTGAGTAAAATTAAGTTAAACACTAAATCTTCAAGTTTCACAAGAAATTTTCAAACGAACTTCTTGATTTTTACGGGGTTTGATGGCACTGTTTTGTGAATGAAGGATTGCCTTTTTAAAACTTATGATGCAATATCCATGCTATAATTGTTCATTTAATTTTGCAAATAAGCCCGCCACATTTTATTAGATTAAAAGAACTGTTCTACTGTTTTTTGTGCATGTCGGATTAAAATGAGAAATTTTTCAATGCGACTGTCATTAAAAAACAGAAGGCAGTTGCTGTTCACGTATTCTAATAAATATACAAATTCTCTAACAGTAACATATATTGCAATACAATAATAAATTTGGCAAAGTCAATGTAGTATCAATTTTACTATGACGCACATAACTTTTCATATATGTAAGTATAACTACTTAGATTGACATATTTATTTGTAGGTTGCACACTATATTAAATATTTTCATGCATTTGAACATTGAATTAACTCATTTTTCATGCAACATATAAATTCTGAACATTACAATGCTGTGAGTAGCTAAAGTCGCTTTTCCAGTTTAATATATTTTATTATCCGCTCAGTGTTTTGTATCAATCTTGAGAAAGCTCCTTTGAAATTTAAAGAAATCAAATATTTTCTGTGCAGGTGTCTGAATTAGAAATTCACTTAGTTACCAAAGATGTTTCAAAGACCTGATTTGGCCTTACCTTGCAGTTTCTTCATCTTTGAAAGTGGACAATTCCATCATATTTTCAAGAGTTTCCCAAGTTCAATTTGTATGCTCACTTGCATTGGGATATTTGGGCAATGTTATAAATTTAGTCTGATCAATGTTGTGCCAGAATATGAATTAAAGTGACCCAAAATACCTACTGCTAAAGATTTTTCGTCAAATATATAATTGTGAAGCCTTTTCTCAGAATGCTTCTTACAGTGGTGTAGGGTCTGTGTATATTGTGTCAACGGGATGTGAATACGCATACTATAAAATAATAACTGTTTGTCATAAAATTATTAACTTTACTTTATATGATAATTTTGATAAATTCCTTTAAAATTAATGTATAATTTGTACTTAGATTACTTAGTGGGCATAATTTCCAAAATTTATTGCAACTGCCCTAATACATTTGGTATATCCACATTATCCTACAATACATTATATGGTGCTACTCTTACAATTCCTTGCAATATAAAAGTCGATTTACTAAGTACATTGGATTTTGATGAAAATGGCTTCAGTAAACTCTATATTAAAGTAGATTCCTGCAGTATTTGGACAATAGAAAACTCATTCTACATACAAGTGAAAAAGTCAAGTGAAAAAGTTCAATTTACTGAATATGTGTATGATAATTCTAGACCCGCATTTCACCAACGAATTTTCAGCAATCTTAGTTTAATATCAAGTGATAGCTGTGATTTACGATTCACAAACATTGATATTTTGAAAATTGGCTCAACATTAATTCCCTATGATCAATTTTGCCCATTCTCAAGCTTCATATTTTTTCAGCATATCAGTAGTGGTCGTCCTTGTCCATTAGCTGATACAATTGCTCTTAGAGTATATCGCGGTAAGATGCATCATACTATATTTAAAGGACTTTATATTTTTATCCACACTGAATAATTTGCGAGTAATATTAGAGGCTATGTAAAATTATAATTTTTAGAAATGGATTCTGCTATTATTTTCTGCTTCAATGCAAGCCTCCCAAATATTTTTGTATTTTAACGAAACGAACATAGTTCACTTTGGTTTTCCAAAACAATTTTATCAATATAAATTCATATTAAATTTAAATTGTTGGTGTATAATTTTTTTTAAAACTTTAATCAATAGATTGATGTCCATAACCACAAACAATATGATGCTTTTGTGCAATGATTGTAATAACATGGAAAATTTGATTAATTTATTGAAAAAATATCATGATTATGAGAACTAGGCGAACCCTGGCAAACTGTCATTCAACCTCTGAAGCGGTTGTGACCCACAGGTTGAGAATTACTGCTATGGAGAATTAGATGCTATGATGAATGCCTCAAATTTTGTAAAGATTGAAATCCATCATTATAGCATTTGGTAGTTATTAAGTAACATAATATTTGAAATATTACTAATGAAACAATAACTATATTATAATTGAAATATTTTTGAATTTGGTATATTCAAGATTGCATGCTAGTCTTCAAAATGTGCAACATGGTGTCATTATAAGAAATTTATAATCGTATGGGAAATTATTATATGTCTCTGCTTAACTGGAAATGTTTTGCTAAATTCTTGCTTTTTACGTCCATGTTTCACATTCAACCATCATTGCTAATTTTTATGAAATGAAAGACTACATTTAATACGCAAAATAATAATTAATTTCCCTCTTTAGTTTTTCCAGAAATTTTTTTGGAATAACAATGCCTTTCAATATTTTCCAACATATGCACTCGTAGTGTAATGCTCACTTTTGTAAGCATCAAATATCGGTTACATGTATCTATCATCTATTCTAATTGGCCATAAGATCCTTTTTTCACAGGGTATTTTCTCATATTTATGGTGCGTTTTCATTTTTGGGAAGTAAGGCATTTCGAAAAAATTTAAAGAAAAAAACATTTAAAGATGAAAACTACTTTTTTGAATAATTGCGCACTTAACTTGAAGTTAATTAGTTGGGCATTTAAACCAAGAAAGTTTTGGAAAACATCACATTTTTCCTTTGAACAAAATCACAACAAATTTTTGAAATCTATTGTAGCTTACATTCTAAGTCATCTTTCATTCAACTTTTAAACTACCCCTATTAGTACTTTCTGTATTGAGCTCTTCTTAGAAAGATAGGATGAAATGGAAAAATATGTAAAGCTTGCATCTTCAAGGATGAAAATATATCTTCCATGAACATTCACTTTGCTATATTAACTGTATTCTACAATACAGTGAACTAAGCCATACATTCACTGCAGCAGATCCATTTAATAAGATGAAGTAGGTGATAATGGGAAGGTTTCAATGTAAATTAATGTTTAACTATACTTTTTATGTTGTTGTTTAGTACCAAATAATTCGCCAGTGGCTGCATCAATGTTGTATAATGGAAACTATTATTTATCAAAATATAGTGAAAAATATGTTTACGCTGGAGAAAATATTTCTTGTTATTTTGACAATAGAAATAGATATTATGTTTATCCATTTTCAAATGATTCTCCTAATATGACCTACACATGGAAAATAAATGAAGTTGTTCAAGATGAGAAAAGCTATTTCTTCAAATTTTCAAAAATATCTGGAAATTACCAATGCATTGCACAATTTACTGGTTATGCATCAAATTACAGTTGGAGTCTTACAAGTGAAACATTTACAATTACAGTGATGTGTAAGTGCATTTTATTATTAAATAAGGTCTACTTGAAAACCGTGTATTTAATTGTTGCTTAAAGATTAAGGAAAAATGATTGATTTAGTACTATATGCTACATAGCTAAAATGTTTAAATAAATTCAGTAGAAAAATTCAAAGCATCAGGGGACAAAAAATCCTGTGCTTTTATGTAGAGAACATTTGAGATAAATTTCAATTATAGGATGTTTTAGTGTATAATATGTTGGCAGCATTAACAATTATATTCTTGGCAATATATTAACACATTGTGGTGTTGCTGGACCCCTTTATTGTTGATGTTATTTATAGCGTTTTGCAATTTATTTATGAGAAACATCCATGCCGCCAAAGAAAGGGATACATATCCAGGCATCAACAATGTAGTTAATTTGTACACAGAGAAAGTGGTTTTCCTTAACTGTAGATCTCAGAGAAAGGACATGTAAATAGTTAACTATCACGTTTTTTATCAGGTTGCATCAACTCAAATTTTGTTACCGTATTTACCCGTGTATAAGCCGCACCTTTTCCCACGAAAAATTGCTCCCAAAGCGGAGGTGCGGCTTATCTACAGAAACCCTTGAAAAACATCTTTTGAAAATACCTAGTTTGCACATATATTGCAAACTAAAGTATGAAATCTTGATGTAATATACATTAAAGTAAAGTAATATCCTGTTTAAAAGACAAACAATTAATTTATTAAAAATAAAACAATACTAAAGAATTAGAATGTATTATTAGATTATAAATAAAATGCATTCAAATATCAAGAGCAATTTAGATCAGAATCTTTTAAGTACAATTTACAAGATCTATATAGGCTTATAGTTTTACTTAATGTATTAAGATAGGCTATAAATAGTGGAATTGCAGCTTTTTTTACTTCAAAGTTGT
>CABFPE010000474.1:155938-177745 GCA_900660155.1 Hofstenia miamia
TATATATATATATATATATATAAAGTATATATATTGTAGATAAATGCTATGAAAGGGATAGACCGGTTTTGTTTATTTTAAACGGTACAAATGTGCGGTAAAAACAAAATAGCCTACAGTAGACTACACCATAGACCATTAATTTTCATCGTAAACTTCTATTCTTAAAGAAATATTCTCTTCTCAAAAATTAAGTGATATCAAAATTCAATAACCAATATTGAATAAATAGAGTAAGTGCAATCATCTGATTTATGCAAACTAATTTAATATGATCAAATCATGGACATTCTAATATCATGACATTGAGGTGTCCATGGCTCATATTTTGAAGTGGAATATGTATAATCTTCGACTTATGTGTGTTGGCCAATGCTTATAATAAATCATTTAAACAAATTGCTGTGAAATCACACCTAGAATAAGTACTACTGAATGAATTAAACAGAAAAACAACCAAAATATATGTCATAAAATTTAATGTTTACAGAAAAGAATGTCAGGTGCAATCTAAATCAGTCTTTCACCTTAGAAAAAATGTAATGTTTTTTCTGATATACTTAAATTCATAACAAAAACATGCTGATTGAATAGCTAAAAACATTTTCAACAACTATAAATACAACACTGACCATATTTTTAGTTTGCAATGGTAGAAAGTAAATTCCCAAATAATGCTGAATGTGAAAATTCTCTTTTAAAATGTCCTATTTACGGAATCTTCACTTTGTATATTCATGTAAACTGTGATGAAAAAATTATTTTATCCAATGGCAGGAAGCCTTTGGTTTCTATGCAGAAAGAGTTTAAAAATTCGGAATTCATAAAACAGTGAAATTTCAAGGAATTTCCTGCTAAATGCACCATCTTCTTTCACATACAAACAGAGGAGACCACCAGGTGATCAATTTGCCCCGAGGCGTAAATTCGCTTGGATTACATCTCTTATTATCCTAAATGAATGTGCATCAATGGGATATTTCAACCAAAATCAGAAAGCTCCCGACGAAATCGGGAAAGTTGGATAATTTTTTGAGAATATTATAATTATTTTAGTTTGCCTGACATATTTACGAATTAGCTTGGCTTCTTATTTAATTTGTATATTTGAAAGGGTTAGGGAAAAGTTGTCCTTCTTTTGAAGAAATTTGAGGGGAATAGAAATTACGGAATTTGATGATTATCCAAACATTGCAATGGGATAAATGCTCCAGAATATTGCTTTCACCATAGCTATTTTTAGTAGAGATTATTGAGATGTGATAATAGCTAGGAAAACCGCGGCATACCATGGTATGGTGCACGTACCGCTGATTCAATTAGAAAAAATGCGTTGGTCACCAAAATGTAAATGTTTTACGTTGGTATAAAAATGATACACTTAACTCAATTATTTTTTAGAATTTGAATACAAGGTATACGTTGATTTTACATAATTTTAATTTACGTATCTTAATTAAACCAAGGCTATTCATTAATTGATTCATTCCTCTGTATTGAAAATAGTGATTTAGTTAGAAATTTTAAAATTTTCAATTATAAATTTTGTTTTTAATTCATTTCTAAAATGCTTAATGAAATACAGTATGTAAACATAGTTAATTTAGGACATATGTAATATACTTAAGATATTTCCTCACTGTATTTTGCTTTGGAATCAAAACAATAATAGAACTAACATACTAATTTCATACTAATTTGTATTATTTACATATTTAATGTAAAGTCTACCTTACTCTAACAAATTCGAACTTAACGACCAAATATTTTAGAAATTGAAGTTATTGACTTTAAAATATGTCTGAAGATGATCTATGTTCCCTAAAATTCAAAAAGTGTTGTCTTAATGAGATTACAAATGGCTCTACTAATAAGATAAATGTGGAATTTACAGATCGTAAAGATACTAATATGATTCCTAGTAAAATTCAGATGCTAAAGCTTGGAATTTTTTTCAGAAGATAATTAGTACTACATTACAGATGATGAGCAAAATACATCTGCAGCAACTATGGTAACAAATGATGAATGTTCCTGGAGCAACGTACCAACAAGAAAGCTACAAACATCTTCACAAAACACATTTTGCATGACGGAAGAACCAAAAGGGTTAGCCTTGAATGCTGAGACTGCATTCTCTTGTTATATTAACACCGAAATGGTTTGTAATGTAGTTAGGTACACAAATAAATTTGGTGAAATGAACTACGCGAACAAAGAAGAAATCTGGCACAATGTAACAACTGTTGAACCCTATGGATTTATTGGTAATATGCTTCCTATTGGAGTACATAAAGAACAGAATGAACAAATGGAAGAATTTTTTAGTGGTGGAAGACAAATTTTTCGGAATTCGTCGTTTTCATCACATTACAAGAAATTTAAACAGTGCCATGTGACGTCAGCAAATAACTAGTGAAAGTGCGGCGTAGATTATGCACTATGCTTAACTGTAAGTGAAAGAGGTTTTTTACAAATTTATATATCTTAAATTTAATAGATTATCTAGCTCATCATCAATTGTTTAAACACTATTGGTTTACTATGCAATGCAAAAAAAAATTTGTTTGTAGCCATAGTTGTTCACCCGTCAAAATTTTGCAAAAAATTTTATCCCATATGTCAATTTATAAAGGGAAAAATGAAGTAGATGCAATTGAATATAATTTCATGAAAATGTCAACACGCGAATGTTCAAATACATCATCAATTCTAATTGGTTAATGCTAATACTATAAAATAATGCAAAGATCATATCTATATCATTTGAATTTCTCACGTCAATTTGCATTTAATGAATTTAAGAGGTAAGTTAAGTCGGGCGAACAAGGGAAATACCTTAAATTATATAATATTGAAGAGGATCAAGACAAATTTTTTCTGGCAATGTGTGTAATAGACGCATTTAAATTATATTTTTCAAAATATATATATATATATATATATATATATATATATATATATTTTAGATAGATACTATGAAAGGGATAGACCGGTTTTGTTTATTTTAAACGGTACAAATGTGCGGTAAAAACAAAATAGCCTACAGTGGACTACACCATAGACCATTAATTTTCATCGTAAACTTCTATTCTTAAAGAAAAATTCCCTTCTCAAAAATTAAGTGATATCAAAATTCAATAACCATTTGGTTAAATACAGTAAGTGCAATCATTTGATTTATGCAAAATAATTTAATATGATCAAATCATGGACATTCTAATATCATGACATTGAGGTGTCCATGGCTCATATTTTGAACTGGAATATTTATAATCTTCGACTTATGCGTGTTGGCCAATGCTTATAATAAAGCATTTACACAAATTGCTGTGAAATCACACCTAGAATGAGTACTACTGAAAGAATTAAACAGAAAAACAACCAAAATATATTTCATAAAATTAAATGTTTACAGAAAAATTCAAAATATTATTGGAAAAGAATGTCAGGTGCAATCTAAATCAGTATTTCACCTTAGAAAAAATGTAATGTTTTTTCTGATGTACTTAAATTCATTACAAAAACATGCTGATTGAATAGCTAAAAACATTTTCAACAACTTCAAATACAACACTGACCATATTTTTAGTTTGTAATGGTAGAAAGTAAATTCGCAAACAATGCTGAATGTGAAAATTCTCTTTTAAAATGTCCTATTTAAGGAATCTTCACTTCGTATATTCATGTAAACTGTGATGCAAAAAATTATTTTATCCGATTGCAGGAAGCCTTTGGTTTCTATGCAGAAAGAGTTTAAAAATTCGGAATTCACAAAACAGTGAAATTTCAAGGAATTTGCTGCTAAATGCACTATCTTCTTTCACATACAAACAGAGGAGACCACCAGGTGATCAATTTGCCCCGAGGCGTAAGTTCGCTTGGATTACATCTCTTATTATCCTAAATGAATGTGCATGAATGGGATATTTCAACCAAAATCAGAAAGCTCTCGACGAAATCAGGAAAGTTGGATAGTTTTTTGAGAATATTATAATTATTTACGAATTAGCTTGGATTCTTATTTAATTTGTATAATTGAAATGGTTAGGGAAAAGTAATTTGAGGGGAATAGAAATCACGGAATTTGATGATTATCCAAACATTGCAATGGGATAAATGCTCCAGAATATTGCTTTCACCATAGCTATTTTTAGTAGAGATTATTGAGATGTGATAATAGCTAGGAAAACCATGGTGCACGTACCGCTGATTTAATTAGAAAAAATGCGTTGGTCACCAAAATGTAAATGTTTTACGTTGGTATAACAATGATACACTTAACTCAGTTATTTTTTAGAATTTGAATACAAGGTATACGTTGATTTCACATAATTTTAATTTACGTATCTTAATTAAACCAAGGCATTAATTGATTCATTCCTCTGTATTGAAAATCGTAATTTGGTTAGAAATTTTAAAATTTTCAATTATAAATTTTGTTTTTAAATCATTTCTAAAATGCTTAATGAAATACAGTTAATTTAGGACATATGTAATATACTTAAGATATTTCGTCACTGTATTTTGCTTTGGAATCAAAACTATAATAGAACTAACATACTAATTTCATACTAATTTGTAATATTTCCATATTTAATGTAAAGTCTACCCTACTCTAACTAATTTGAACTTAATGACCAAATATTTTAGAAATTGAAGTTATTGACTTTAAAATATGTCTGAAGATGATCTATGTTCCCTAAAATTCAAAAAGTGTTGTCTTAATGAGATTACAAATGGCTCTACTAATAAGATAAAGGTGGAATTTACAGATCGTAAAGATACTAATATGATTCCTAGTAAAATTCAGATGCTAAAGCTTGGAATTTTTTTACAGAAGATAATTAGTACTACATTACAGATGATGAGCAAAATACATCTGCAGCAACTATGGTAACAAATGATGGATGTTCGTGAAGCAACGTACCAACAAGAAAGCAACAACCATCTTCACAAAACACATTTGCATGACTAAAGGATCAAAGGGGTTTTGCTTGAATGTTCAGACTGTTTTTTAAAGCATGCTCTTGTCATATTAACACCGAAATGGTTTTCCCTGATGCTGTTTGATTGTGACTGTTGAAATAAAACTTTAGAATTTCATCCTTCAATGTAATCCAATTATTTTTATTAGGTGAACCGTGTCAAACAATACGAGTAACTTTGCGGATGAAATAAGGGTCGATTTCACAGACTGACAGCTTTGATCATAGCTATTGAAGTATTTGTAGCATTTCACGTTATTTTTTAAATTATCACTTGCAATAATTAACACGTTTCCGCGATGTTTATGAATTAGCGACATAATATTGCATAGATTATCAAACTGTGTTTCTGTAGATAGGAAATATAGCGACAACGAAACAAGAACCGCCCCTGGGAATGACAAGGTATTTTGTAGTGACTGTTTGACTTTTTGTGGGATGGGAAAATGTGAGCTTACACACTCAATGTCAAACATGATTTATTGGTTTGGGCACATTAGGATTTCCCGTTCCTGTTTTTTGTATGACTCCACAAAAAATTCATTTTGATAGTATCACTATCTGGTAATTTTTAAAGTGCAAAGAATAGAGAGGTTTGATTCACATTTTATCATTATTGTTTGTGTGCATTTTCCATGAGAAGGTTTTGTTCTTCAGCTCTGACCCAGGTGTTTTCTGTGACATTTCAGTGTGAGACATTTTCTAATTCATTAGAAATTTTATTTCTGAATGAATGCGTGGTGAAAGTTGGCTTGCTGATTCAGAAAGGAGGCATTCTTTTTCTTCTAGATTGATGATGGGCTTGAGGTAGATGATGTGCATTGGTTCTTACTCTTCATGAATGCTGTGAGTTTCTTTTGTGATATTCATAAATCTATTAGTGAATTCTGTAGGTATATGCTTTGTAGCTAATGTAACAGTTCATTGTTATGTAAGTGGGCATTGTGGTTGTGACATTTGTTTAGATATGACTGAGTACTATGGTTAATTCTTTGAAGTAACAATTTTTTGTTAGGGGGGAGAGATGCTGTCTGTGAGCTGTTGATTATTCATTTCAGACATTGTCCGCCACATTTTTTAGTGCTAGGATGGCAGATATCTGTGCTTCTTTGTGTATGGCTAAGTTGCTTTGGAGGATGATCAGTGATTTCCTTCCAATGATTTTGATTAGTTGTTTCTCAAAGTGTGATAAAGTTTGTTGTTTGGGTTTTAGCAGTGATAGAGATAGTGATTTTTTTTCTTGAAATGGATGACAAGGCTATTTCAAATGTTTTTTGTTGAGTTAGTAACAAACGTTTTTTCTTTTTGATTTGGCAGTTCCAATGTAGTGTCTATAGAAGAAAGAACATTAGCCTGATAATGTTGTTGCAATGATTTCAGGTTATAGCTTGCAAAAAATTTTTGGATATATATATATATATATATATGATATATATTTTTTGGAAAAAATGATGCATTTTCCCATGCCTCCTGCATAAATCATTATGATAAAAAAATAAAAAATGATTTATATTAAAGGATTTTTAGTAAGTGCTTGAAATTTCAAATTGAGCTTTCCAAAATTTTTCCGTGCATATTTAATCTTTTCTCTTCTCACAATTAATAACATACCTTGTTTTTTAATAATATCAGAGCTTCATCAAACATTTCTGTTATAAGAACAAAATCAAATAGCTTATCCAACTTCGCTATCTCGTTATTGATGGCAGTGACATTCGTTTCAAGACTAGGAATTGATTTATTGCTACTCATTTGAAAGTAATACCAATTGCTTCCTATAAATCCAAGTTCTTCATTGTTCTGATATGAAGGAAAGTGAATTGCCAAGAATTCAGATGCCTAAATAAACATTACAATTGCAATATAATAATTATGTTGTGTTCAGGTAGACATATAATCCTGAAAAATCATTTTAATTGGAATCTGTAAGACGTGGTTGAAAAAGTGTAACACAGTGTAACAAAAAATTTCAATGTTTCTAGACTGAATCAATGCTCCTGATTCCAGAATTATTAACTATTTATTCAATGATTTGAGTTGCTGTTGGTTTGAAAATTAAATCCTTAATAACTCATGCAATACCTGTTGAATCATATTGGTTTAGGTTTATTTGATTGAAAATTAAAAAATAAATGTAAAAAAGTAGTGTATTGTTATATTAGAAAAACGTGGTGTTTTTCCAGTGATTTTTAATCAATAACAACCCTTAGCTTTTTTCAACCAACGATATGATTAAATAGTTAACACCCGCAGCATTGATGTAGTGTAGAAATATTGAAATATAAATTTAATCAAAATTTTGTTTCACTTTGTATTTTAACTGAATTTTAATTATTTGTAATTGGCCTTCCAAAGAGTAAGAAACTCCACTATCTAATTCTCAATGAATCTCTAAGAAATGCAAACCACTTTGTTTTAGAAGTGGATTTAGAACAGGAGTGATAGGGACGGCTCCTCTCTAAATTCAAAAAAATTCATCAAAGTGGTGCAATTAAATATTATTTGCAAGGATTATTTTCTATACACAATGTACTTAACAATAAATTTTAACTTGCACTCAATATTTCTGTTGCCACTTCTGCATTGTTTACATGTTTTACCAATTATACCCAAACCTAATAAAATTTTAGAAATATTGGCATATTAAACATCCATTGAAAATTTAGTTTCAGCGCTGACCCATGAATCAGTTCATTTTCAAAATTCTGTTGATTAATTCAAGATGTATTCATCTCATACCCAGACAACAGTTTAAGGGCTAAACAACTTTGTTTTGGGTTGCTATGTGTCAAAAACAACGTTGTTTTAACGTTGAAATGGTACCATTTCATTGGTCGAACAACGTTGCTTCAACAACGTCACATTAGGTTGCTTTTTGGTTGTTTGTAATGAATGAAAACAATATTTTGAGGTCGTAACAACGTTGTTTTATGTTGCCACATGATTGTTTTAGCATTACTTTTACATGCAAAGTAACATCTTATATTGCTAAGCTGTTCAAGCCCAACAAAGGGCAGACCATTATATTTCAGATACTGTCAAACATATTCAATACAAACATTTGTTAAACATTTAAATGAATGTCTTGTATATAAATGATAACAATGATCATAAAAATCTGCCAAATTTAAAAAAAATTATAAATCTAAAATTAAGTAAAATTTTGAAATAGTACTTTCTTAAGTCGTGAAAAATATCTTCTTCTCAAATGTGACTTTTTATTTAACAGTCAATTTCAAGGTGTCAAAATATTGATGAATAAATTATTTTAAAAATTCACTTATCTGGTATATTATAATTTTCACATATTGAAAATATCAAAAAATGTCTGGTAAATCCCTTTTTTTTCAAAAGATCTAGTAATAAGAATATCAAAGTGAGTTCTATTGCCCAGTATCTACTCACTGATTATTTATTTTTAAAGTTTTTATCGTGATGTTAGTGGTTGCTGCAACAACCAAAAGTATGAAAAACTATAAACAACATAAAAAAATCCAAAATTGTTATATGGCTAAGAAAGTTAGTAAATATCAATCAAGGACGAAAAGGATCTACATTTATTCCGATTTTTCATTCTTTAACTAAACAATGTCGTTTTGAAAACAAAACAAGGATCACTTTCTTGATTACTATGTTTCTTCAATAATTTCGGGAAGCGCATTAAAAAACAGATTAGAGGACATTTAAGCACTGAAGCATTTCAAAACTATCATGAAAGAAACCATTAATTCCAAAAATATGACAAGCGTATAAAAATGGCTTTAGTTAATTTTAAAGTGTATTTTATAGATTTATAAGAAAAACTTATGGGAAAATATTTGTGATGATGATCAGCATTAGAAGAACGAAATGCATCAAGTGATGTACTATGTTTCAAAATGCATTTATTTAGTACTTCTATGATTAAAAATAGACTATTTTAGTATCGGATTAGTGTTGTTGACAGACAGAAATGTAAAATATTATTAAACAATTATTATTAAAATATCTACAAAGTATTTCTTAATAAATTTATTATCAAAATTTGCCAGCACTAGCATTAGCTTTGTGAAGAAACCACATTCTGGAGCAGCAATAATTTCTAAATGATCACTTTTGGTTCATTTTGTGATATAGTAGTAAAAATATAAGGCTTATTTCTCTTACTTATTGCACAATAAGCAATTATTCTAGAACAATTTAAATTAGGAGATAACAGTTTTATAAAAATTTTTTTCTATTGCCAATCCGAAACTACCCAATGCACATAAGTCCTAGCAAACTAAAGACATTCGTTTTTATTCTTAGGACAGGGATCTCAAATCAGTTTGCCACTGACCATTTGTGTGATGTAAACTGAAGTTGTAACACGTTAATTCATCATTAAAGAATGAAATATGAGAAATTCTTACCAAATATTCATTTTGTAAAAGATGTTTCATTAAAATGTTTGAAGCTTTATTGTGTTCCAGCCTGTTAAAGAGTAAGAAACACTGTCTACTTGGGTGGAAGGCCTTCAATCTCCTTTCGATTTGCAAATGCCTGTGAAGCATACTAATACCAAGGGATGGACATCTTGGAATATTTAGCTGTAATAATTTTACCTATTAGACATTCTAATGTCATTTAATGCTACAATTTGCGTGCATTTTTGATGCAAACGCTCTTTTCCCCATTGCTAAATATTTAAAATTTTATGCATTTTATAAATTTCCAATGGGTTTTTGCATTTCTTGAATGACCAAAAATAATCATTTATTTTCCATATGAATGTATATTAATCCACATTTTTGAGATTTGCATATATAAGAAATGATCAATTTCTTTGTTGCCTCAATTGGCTCGAAACCCTATAATTAGATTAAAGCCAAGTATGGAGAGAATTTTATTGGAAAGCTGTAAATATTTTCAGCTACTTCAGTCCCAGCAATACGCTTAATATGATGGCAAAGCTTCTATACGAGCTGATATAATTGAATAGCATACCTAAATCTGTAATTTCTAGCAAAATAAAAATTTTTTACAAATTTTTACATACATTTTTTTATCGCCCAATCTCTACGAGGCATTTGGAAATTAAGAACACGTTTTTCAGTTTTCATAAAATGTTGCAACTACTTACATTTAGAGAACCCGTATAGTACTCCTCCATCTCAAAAGAAGAAGTTTGGTATGCTTTGATCATTTATATTATTATGATGTTGATATAAAAAACAAGCAAAACGATCTGAAAATCCTTTGTTTTTATTGAAATATGATTCTAGAATTCTATATTAGATCATTGAAATTTACATGCAAAGAAAAATACTTGAGTGACATATCAGGATGAATACTTCAATTTGCAATTTAAGTTTTTTATTGTTTACTGCTCACCACAACTAACTTTAAACAGCGTGAAAACTTTTCAAAATCCTTGGAAAAATCTAAATTATTCTGCTCCACGACCTCTGATTTTGGGCACGGTACACCTCAATGGGTTTAGGAGATCTTTGCATATATAAGAAATGGTCAATTTCTTTGTTGCCTCAATTGGCTCGAAACCCTATAATTAGATTAAAGCCAAGTATGGAGAGAATTTAATAGAAAAGTTGTAAATCTTTTCAGCTACTTCAGTCCCAGCAATTCGCTTAAATTTAAATTTTCACACCAGATTAAGCATGTGCCCCATAATAGACATATGCATGCCTCACGATTTTCTAATTTGCTATTACGCTTAGAGAATTTTTTTGTAAATTTGGCAAAATGTGTTTCGTCTGCTTAAAAAATGGCAGACTGTTTAAGCAGGTTACAGCAGATTCTTGAGGTAACACATTTCCCCTGTTTATTTAAACACATTCAGCATGAACAGATCATTTTAGCTGTGAATAGCGTCTAGAGATTTTCTCACAATTCCCCATAATATTCAGAAGTTATTTTCGAAAAATCATCACCATGAAATTTGTATTTGCTTACAGTAGCTTTAATTTAATAAATTTTTAGATAATGTCAATGACATATTGGAACTTTCAGAAAGAAGAAAGAATACTGGCAATGATTCAAACACTATTGGAGAACGTGATTCTGTCTACATCAATTCTGATGAAAATGTTTATAATTGACTTGTTTATATATATATATATATTCTCTGTCCTTTGCCACTCTATATTCATTTATTATACATTTTGCTAATTGTCGGATGCTGAATTACACTTGTAAGATGTAGTCTTTATAAAATTTATATTATTTCATGAAATTTTGTTTGGAACATGTATAATATTTGATTTACAACAACATTACCAATAAAAATTGCCATCAAAGTAAATTCTCTTGCTTTAATAAAAAACTAATTAAATACTTGCTGAAAATTGCATTGAAGTTTTGATAGTGAATTACGCATTTTGAAAAAGGGAAATGTCGTGTGATCTCGCCATTCACTAGAAACACTTCAGGACAGAAAGATTTGATATATTATGTAAATACTTATTCAAATACCTTTCAAATTTGATAATTTTCTTACCACAAAACTAGCTAATTATTTTTAAAGACTTAATTATTAATATTCAAAAATTATTTAAAACAATTTTTAAATGAATTCTAAAAATTGGGTACCGATCGATCCGGGTTTAAAAATCTCAATCATATTACAACTACTATGGAAGCACTGTGTATTGTATTAATAAGGAAATCTTTGTACTACCAAATCACAAAATTACTATATTTAAAAAATTATTTATTTATAATAATAATCAAAAGCTATGCTTCCCAAATCAATGATTGTTAAAGGAAAATAATAAACAATACATTAAAGAAAACAATCAGTAAATGACAGTGAAATTGTTTTTGTTTGATTGCTGTTCTACAGTATACGATATTGCCTGATCGTCTTAAGGCACAAACTTGATCAGGTTAGTATTGCTAAATTTGATATTTTTAATTAAGTTTCTTAAAAAATCAAATTAAACTATGATTTTTGATGCAATCTATTGCTAATGTTAGTGCTGAATTCTCATGCTTCAGTGCAATTGATTTAGTTGGGTTCGGAGTCAAGATTTTTAGAGTTGGGTCAATAATTTGAAAAAAAACACTTTGCAACCGGATTACTGTGCGTGTGTAAATATTTTTATTCAAATTTAATATTTTCCAAAAAACCAATTTCAAATTTAATATACTGGAAAATTTTAAAGGTATCATTGTTGAATAAGTTAATTACCAATTTTATGAAGCAAGCTTGACATCTCAGTTATTGCATGCAGTTCTTCTTTCCCAAGCAACAATTAAGTCGCCAATTTAACAGGTAAATTTAACAATCATACAACAAAGAATTACCAACTTTGAAAATGTTTCCAGTATTCTAAGCAAAAATGACCATGGGAATATTCCCTAATAAAGATCATATACCCCTTCATAAGACTGCGATGAATGCTTAAGTTTATACATTGATGAGATCAGAAGGCATTTAGAAACTCGGACAAAGGAACATATAAGAGGGCATCTACAATCCAAAATATATATGTATACATATACATGGATGTCAATCTAAGCTTAAAAATTTTAAAATACTAATGACCCATCTTGAAACTAAAATCGCAGAAGCAGTATGCATTAAATCAACTAAGAAAGCATTATTAAATAATCAAATTTAAATATATTTTGAAGATCTGAATTACTAAAAAGAAGTTCGGGATCATTTCTCCAAATGCTTGGAAATGACAACAATGTTTGTCGAAACATGTCACAACAAAACATTGCTTAAAATTGTTAAAATTTTTAAGATTACAACCAGTATATATATATATATATATATATATATATATATATATATACATTTATATATATGTATATATATGTATATATTAAAGAATTCTGTAAAATATGTAATGTTATTTTTCAAAAAAAAATTATCCACTCATAACTAATGGAAATATTGAAAATCTGATACCACCAAGAGGTAGATGAATATCTCACCTTTCACTTCCGCTTTAAAATCTCGATCTTTCACTAAAACATGGCTCTGAGTATTTGCTTACCATTTTCTACCTTGTGCAGTATTGCAATCAATGTAAATAAATTTGTTGAGTTCATTACGAAGCAATTAGCAGTATGTACACATAACAGGTCATTTCTCAGTGATATTTATGATCATATTGAGAAAGATATTATAGTCTATTGAATAAACCAGTCAGTATTCCACAGTTTTGGAAATATTCATGTTAGTGGAGCAAAGTTGCTACCATTATGTAGGCCTATATATGAGCCATAAAAACATAATTTAAATATTTTAGTAAAAGTATAACAAAATATTTTCATGGATTATGAATGTGGAGGCCGAAAACTTAATAAGGTCAATATGGTCAAAAGAAAGTCAAAATTGTCAATTTCTGAAATTAAGTCAAACATATATGCTTACCATCAGTTCTTAGAAATTGTTGATGTTTTTTTGAAAAATGCGCACAATGATAATCCAGTGGCAGCTTTTAGATGATGGGAGAACCACTGGACACGTTGTACTACTTCAAAAGTCCTGTGATAAAAACACAGGCTTCTATTTTAAGCATTTACAGGATGCCAAAGCATGCTAGGACCAACAAGGTGAAGATTTTAGAAATTGTACGCGACTTTCTAACGGAGTTTATAAAAATAAACTGCTTTCACTCTGCAATGAATCAGTCCATAGGAACTTGGCAACTCAAAGCAACATATTGCTACTCCAACAGAGACGGTGCCGAGAAGGCAGTGAAGGAATTTAGCAGCCAACATACCATTAAAAAGAGACACCCTGCATGCAGAAGTTATTCTTCGATATGAAATGGCCAATGCCCATTGAGACAACTGTCTGGCATAAAGTGGAACAAATTGCAGAAAACGAAGAAACTTATGTTATGGATATTTGAATGATAAAGATGTCTTCCTTGTAGTCGATGAATCTGAAATCAATTATTGCAAATATCTTAACATTCTTGGAAATGATATTGTCCACCCAGAACAATAATGACACCTTGAAAAACATTAAGAGTGCATGCAGATATCTTAACATTCTTTGAAATGATATTGTCCACCCAGAACAATAATGACACCTTGAAAAAAATTAAGAGTGCAAAGAAAAATTTTCCTTTGCTACTCTTTGACACTGCTGCATATATGGTAACTGCTGGTAATGACTTTTTAATTATCAAACTTCAAATTTATTGAGCACTTCGTCCTTTTAAAGAAATGTAACTTGATATGGGCAGGTTGCCCCACCAGTGGCAAGACCACCAAATCTATCAGACAAAGTATGTGATCCTATTTTCCTGCAAAAGCAATTTCATGAAACTCAGTTTCTACAAAGTGAAATTTAAAAATATACTCAATCAGGGCCTTCTTTAATAATTTAAGAAGGCCTTGACTTAATATATAATAAATAATTACTTAGTTATATAGAGCGCAGCAAAATTCTCAAAAGTACAGCATGTATTGCATACATGAAAACATTTCCAACAAATTATGGCCATTTCAGCCAACTCTATTCTACAATATATTTTTAATGCTTTTATATTCAAAATATATAACTTCTTTTATATTATAGTTGTTCTCAATTATATAGATATAATTAGATAAACACTAGTTTTGAACTGTATGGATGAATCCATACTGCCTTCTTTACCACTTTAACAGCGTTGTCATTGCCATACATACAGGCATTTTCAACCAGAGCTGTTACTGAGATCAATGTTGTGTACATTGCCTTACTTTACTTTACTTTACTTTACTTAAGACCTCGTACACTGTCGTAAAGGTTTACTTAAAAATCGAACAGAACCGATTGTGTAATTATCTACTTGAAACCTTAGTTTACTTTTCTTAAGAGGTAGTACACTGCCGGTAAGTAAAAATTGTTTACTTTACTTTATCTACCGGCAGTCTAGGCTTACTTGAAAACAAATTTTACTATATTTTAAAATATTGAATTTATATATATTTAAAGAAAATGTAATAAACAAAATGCTGAATTGGAAAACCTTCTGTAGTTGAATATACTGTTTTTAAAGGCAATTAAGTTAAATATATTTAAAAGAACATATAAATTTGAATAATACAGATGGAATGTTGTAATCAAAGATAGAAAATTGAAGTTTTTTCACCAGACATGTGGAATTGGACCTTTGAATGGATATGAAAAAGAAAGAACTGCTTTGTGAATTCGTCGACACTGAGCTCAGAGAAATTACGAATTTGGTTTTAAAATGATTGCTTACGGAATTACAATGAAAATGGTCATGGAAATATCACAGGCGGCTTGCATATATTATAAAAAATTCAGATTTCTTCTGGCTAATAAGTTTTAGATTTTACTCAGATAAACTAAACTAAGTCAGGCATTACAAACATGTTAAGATCTACCATTGAGTACAACAAATGGCAGTTTGCAATAGATCATTATTAAAAAGCATACATACAACAGATGTACATCAGAATGATATTGATCAAGGTATGAAGGATGAAAATCAAATCTTGATGAGTGTAATGAGTTTGAGTTGGAAATTGCAAAAAATTGCTAGAATCAGTTTTGGACTACTTTATTGAAGGTGCGATATAATGGGATTCATCTGACAATTTGTACATTAATAACGAACTTCTGAATGATATTTATGAGTGCAAGGTAAAAATATATGTGCAGTATTGATGGTTTTAAACGGAAAATGTAAATCATACAAGCAAATTGATAATGTTTTTTTTCAATATAAATATACCGGAAATACATTTTTCAAAGGCATTCATTAATAAAATTAATACTATATTGCAAATTTAGTTAATTAATAAAACATAGTTAATAGATTTATTGCAAAATACATATCAAGGGCATGTAGAGTAAGATAATATTAAAATTGATCAAGCTATTGACCATTGAATTTAGACGGCCCTAATAATGGGAGTATTACTCCAAACTTACTGGTAAGGATAGGACAGACAGCAGTCGTGAAGTGTTCATTTCAGTCACATCCACATTCAAAATTTATCTCTTCACCTCCTGATTACTCCATGATATCTGCAAATTCAATTGAATGGCAATTTCGCGATTTAAAGATAAATGATAGTAAAGTTATAAACTGCACTGCTTATAATGAAAAAACGAAAATTACGAAAACATTAACAACGACTATTAGCATTCAATGTAACTGCTTGTTTTAACATTATTTATATTTGATTTTGCTTTCAGGCTTGTTTATTGAATTTCCCAAGTCAATTAAATCCGTTGAAAATGAGCCTCTTGATGTCAGCTGTAGTT
This sequence comes from Hofstenia miamia, assembly GCA_900660155.1. Classification (NCBI taxonomy): domain Eukaryota; kingdom Metazoa; phylum Xenacoelomorpha; order Acoela; family Hofsteniidae; genus Hofstenia; species Hofstenia miamia. The sequence goes on from CABFPE010000474.1 coordinate 172,151, forward strand.
CATATAATTGCAAACCATCTCCAAGCAGCCTTCAATTACGGTTGGGTGAATCTGTTCTACATCAAGTCATTGGAGATAACATAACTGCTGCAATGATACCAACTGTAAATGACAATGGTAAAAAACTTTACTGCGTTGCTAATAATGGAGTTGAAATTCAAACAAAAGCTGCATTATTAATTGTACATTGTAAGTATACTTTGAATGCCTCGAATTTTACAAAATACTTACTGACTAATTTTGGAACAACTGTTCTAATTTCTCCTTTGTGCAGATGAATTAGAAATATTGCTAAAAGTTTATATGTAAGGTTTCTGCATTCCAGCTCGTAAAAATATGAATTAAAGGTATGTCTGCCAAATGTCAAAAATTTATGTAATTAATGCATATAATGTGCAATAAAATGCAGGGTTAAATAAACATGACGACACAATTCTTCTTTGAAAATTCCTTGTTGATTCTTCCTCCGTGGGAGTCTAGCTGATGTTCTATGAAGCAGCCCCATCAAAGTAAAATTTGACTACTTTTAGAGATTTTTGGAAGCAAAAGGTTCATGTAGAATTTCCTCACTATCTTATTGAGATGTCTGCAACAATTTATATTGATAAATAATATGTCTGTTTTTCAGTGCTGTAAGCAGAATTCTTGACTCTCTCAAACCTGATTACCTCATTATTATTTACGAAATTTAGTAGTTTCTTTTTGGGTAAAACGAGAAATGTTAAAATATGGTTGAGATCAGACAAAGTATAATCCAAAACGTATAAATAACATCTTTGCCCTTAAAATGAAACTACGAACGAATTCAATGAAATCATATGGAAAAAACGACCTGATGATAATTATTGCAATTTTCCAATATTCTTACTTAACAAACTTGAGGTGCATTTTGTTTTTCCGTGTTTGCAGCATAAGCAAGTGTGGGGTAGAATTGGTTCAATTCTAAAAATCAGTGAATGTTTCAGATAAGACTTCTGACACAATTTCGGATCATTTACTGACAGCTATTCATCTGTATAATTGCTTAGCTCTGTAATTTATAAATCATTTTTCATATGCTTATTAAAAACCACTTAGACAATTTATTATACTTTTCATTTTTAATTTCAATAAGCCTAAGTGATAAATTATTGTATTTTCATTTTAAAATTATAGAATCAAGGACTTCCTTAGAGACTCACATTTAAAATTGTCTTAATCGAGTAGTAGTCTATCTTACATAAAATTGAACATTCAAGTTTAAAGTCCTTCAATTTTGCAATTTTTTTTAAAACATCTTGTGAATAAAGGTATTTATTTATACCAACTCATTCAAATTAAATATTATTAGAAATTGTTAGATTAAGCATTGCACTTAACTCTAGTGCATTTTGAATCAATCCTAGTATTGAAGAGACAGTTTTTTGCAATTACTTATCAAAATTTCAAAAAATCTATATGCAATGTCTTTGTATGTCTTTTAAATGTATATTAATGTAGTGAAGATCATTGTACTCATGGTTATCACATAAAATACGGATGTCCAATCTATATTTTGAAGATTCTAGTATTTAGTGTTTCAATTTATGATGAACCAACTTCAGGAAAAAGCACATGTACAAACAAGTAATGCTGAACTCAATTGAGAAACCAATCTCATACTTAAGTGAAAGTTACTTCGACAAAATTGGCATCATAATGCCTGAGACAAATTTCCTAGTTTTAAGCTAATTTACTAATTGCAGACTTTCATTGGAACACATATTGCAGACCAATGTAGAATTCAAAATTATTTTGGCATTTCCTCTGAAATAATTTTATTCTTTTTTTATTCTAATTAGCTTCTTATATAAATTCCAGGTGATTTATTTTAGTCAAATAAAATATTGTTTCAAACCTAATAACAATAGAGAAAATTATGTCCAGTAAAATGTCTATTAAACAATATTTCCTCAATCTACCAATTTTTTATAATTTATGTTACTGACTTGCATAAAAAACGTGACTATTCCTAAATTATTTTATTTTAGATGCAACAAAATCACCCGAATTTGTAGTAGGTCAAGGTAAATTTAATTAAATAATTTATTATTAATAATATAAGCGTAAAGATTACAAATTTCATTATTATTTTACACATGCTTCTAATAACATTGTGCATAACACATTTTCATCTTACAAGTTTTATTTATCATTGCTATAGAAATGCCTACGTATCTAATCCACAATTTTTTGCTAGGCCCAAAATTGAATTTCTCAAAATATAATTGATGAAATTAGACTTTGCTCTTTATATATGCCTTTCTTTGCGTTCTTTTTAATTACAAATTAACTATTGGAAGTTTATTAAGTCTAAATTATGAGCTACCTTTTTCCAATTTTGAATCGTGGACACAGTTTGAAATTTACCAATAAATTACATATACGCTTTTTGTTACAAAATAGATCAACGAAAATTTTATCAAACTTGACTGCAAGCTATCAAAAGTCTAGATTTAATTATGTTTTATTGAAATATAGCGATTGGTTTTTCAAGAATAAACATTTTGCTAATACATGCATGGGCTTTGTTTGCAAGAAAATAGAATAAAGGTCTCTAATTATATTTAATGGCTCGTGTAAGGAAGTTTATGAAATATGATGAAAATTTGTAGTGCACATGAACAATAAACAACTACAAGAAATTACTTTTGCTGTTAATTAGAATAAGGCATGTAACATGGGTAGATCTAAAAATATTCTTGGCTAATAGCATTTTCATTCTTAATACACTTAACGATCATAATTCTAAAGTTACATTACAATGCCGTACTGTAAATTCATTTCTATTTTGTTTGCTTGAATTATTTTATTATTATATTCTTTTTTAGCTGCAAGATGTGTACTTAGAAATGAAAAGTTGCAACCATAAATCAGCTACTAACAAAATTGAATCCATTAAATATAAAATCATCTCAAGTTAACTCCGAAACAACAATATTTTGCTTATCCTAACTCATAAACAGTTCTGAAACTAAAACTTAATTTCTCAAGGCTGTTCAAAGAGCATAGAGAAAATGGTCAGAGACCGAGGATTATTATACACTGTGAATGTTTCACTATCAAATCTTACAATTGTGTGAGCTGTATCTAATTTAAGAATTTTTTTCTGAATTTTTTTTCAAAACATAACTCTTTTAATTCATTACTCTTCTAAGTGAACATAAGTAATTTTCATTAAAATTACTAATCAGATGCTATTAGCCTACTAATTGACTCGTATTGATTAATTCAAAATGGTCATGGCTTGCATTTGTTAGATTTCAGTGCAAAGAGTCATGTAGAACATTACGTAGAAAAACCAGCTAAAACTAGGTAAGAATGAAATGGTTGCAGAGTTTATGATTAAAGTTTGAAAAACAGATTCGCTGGAGAAATTCTTACATTACCTTCACAACAAATTTAAAATTTTGAAATTATATTTAATGTATGAATATATTCCCCACACAAACTTGTAGAATGTTATTTAAACACTGAAAATGATTGAAGTAATGACTCTTTATTTACACATTTTGAATAATTTGTTTAAGCAACTTTCTAGTATTATTTATTGTATGTTTAGATTTTCCTCAGAAAAATTTTTCCACAATCACGCTTTTCATGAATGGAATTTTGATAACATTGTTGATTGTGATTTGCATATTACTGTTATACGTAATTACAAAAGTAAGAAAACTTAATGGTAAGTAATGTAAATATAGGTCTATATATTTGACCTGTCAGGCGAAAAGGGTACTATCCGGATTAATTAACATCTTTCAATTTTTGTGGCAAATCAAAAAGTCATGATAAACATATTTCACAGGTAAATCATGACAGGAAGTATTTTAGTTAGTGTGTGACGTTGTTATTCAATGAGAGCCGGACAGATTATCTTCCCTCGCTTTGTTTTAGTGTGGCCGGGTTGATGTAGTGGGTACATGCCCGCTTCACACGCTAGAAACTCCTCTTCAGTTGCAGGGGTGAACGAGAAAGAGGCCATTGCGAACGCAAGAGTACGCGTATCTGCAAAATTTTAGAGCTATAGTTGGCTGCAAAAAAATGAGACTGAACACCTATTTTTTAACGCTTTGTGGAAACGTACTGAGACGTTTTAGAGGAAAACTATAAAAATAAAAGACAACGAGAATTTTGTGAACTTTAAAATGTTCAAACAAAAAAGTTAATTAATTAAACTGGTACTTCGTAATTATTTGAAAACACTTACCAAAAAAATTGTTTTGCTTTGCAAANGTTGAAACTGTGTATAGCATATTATACATAAGATGGAACACCTTTCTACAAACAATTGAATTCATTATAAAGTTCTCATAAAAACAAGAGCTGGCATACTGAATTGTGGTATCAAATACGAAAGGTTAAGTAAATTCATTTGTTATGAAAATTAAATTTGATCAGTCATAATTGTAAATTATTAAATTCATATTTGTTCGCTAGATGGAGATTGATACACAAATGCCATTAATGGGCCATTGTTGGACCATTAATGGCTATGAGAAACTGATAAATAATACTTTTTGAAAATTGAAAGCAAACTTTAATGTAATTCTTATGTTATATACAATAATATAATAATTTTTTTGTAAAATTGTGGAATTTTAAGATTCCTAAAACTTTTTGTTTTGTTGGTTATGGTTGGCAAATGAATGACAAATGAGTGGCCATTGTTGGCCAGGGGTGCCAGCAGTGAGCCGTTGTTGGACCAATAATGGTTGTTTCCTGGGTTCGGACCCCATCAGTATTATGCTCCAATCTTCTGCAAACGTTGCAAATGTAACTAAAACTATTATACTTGTGTATGTGTGTAGCGTCTTATGTTTGCTTTTATGAAAATACACAAATGGGTTTGCTTTGGGTCCAATTGACCCATGTTGCATATATTTGCAGGTTTTCTATGTTGAACCTCTAAGGGTTAAAATGTATTACTCAAATTCATAAACCATTTACAGTTGTCATAAAATTAATCCTAACCCTAGTGCTAACTATAATATATAACTTCAAATCTTACACAAATATAACCCCAAACACAAACATTAATCTAGCAGCAGACCTTGATCCTAACCTTTTAGGAAGCAATAAAAAACCTGTGAATAGAATTAGTATCATAGTAGATTAATGCGTATCTAAATGTAACCTCCAAATATGGAGTACTTAGAATGAGACTAATCTCTCTTCAGAGCCATTTTTTTGAGAGAACTTTCCATAAGAGCAAACTTGAAAGAGCAATCTTCAAAAGAGCAATATTCCGCATGCCAAATTTAACATATTAATCTTTGGGCATTACAGAATTAAGAATAAATTCATTGTATTTGCATCTGGGAATGCATACATGAGAAAACGTAATGAGCATCTCTAAGTAATTCAGGTTTGATTTATTAGTTTAAAAATATTTTTGCACTGTTTGCAGTATTAGAGACTAATAGTGCATTTTCAAGAGCACGATACCGCCGGAATTCAACCCTGTTACCATAGCAACAATATTCGTGATTTCACGAGAGTGCTCTGAAATTCATTGCGGTATTTCATTGGTTAGAATATTTCAGAACAGTGCCGGCTTTGATGGGGGGGGGGGGGGGG
>CABFPE010000474.1:177829-188049 GCA_900660155.1 Hofstenia miamia
CATGGCCCGGCGCAAAGCAATTATTACAGAAAAGCTATTAGTAAACATGAGAAAATTCAAAATGAATTATTCACAATATCAATTCAAAAATTATATTGCTAGTTGCACACTATGATTTACAACAAATAATGCTCTTTTCACTTTTTGACGTTATAATTATTAGATATTTTTTGTTCTTGCAATCTAAGATTTGATTAGTTTACAAAATATACGCAACTGTATTAAATATATATTAAGCTTGACAAGCATATATCATATAGGTATATGCTTAGGATACAATTATATATATATATATATATATATATATATATATATATGTGTATTTCGCAATTATGATTATATCATATTTTACTATATTTTTAATATTCTCTAATTACCACATTATGTCATATTTCATTATATTATTAAAAACAATAATAAAATAATAATAGTAATTGTATTATTATAGCAATGACAAGAAGCAAACTTCTATTATTTTGTTATAGATATAGTAATTAAAAACATTAAAGCACAGCACGTAATAAAATTTGACTATAAAATTCACACTATTTAATGCATACATACAAAAAACCCAAATAAATGATATCAAAATATGTAAAGTTCCACAAATTCTCTTGTTTATACTTTAAACTTCTTGAAACAATCATTATCCTTAATTAAGGTACTAGATGGGTTTTCAATACTTGATTTGCTTAAAAGCGTGACTAAAATAAAAAATATTGTTTTACAAGCATGTAATTTCTTTAAAGTGGCTTAAAGATACCTTTAAAGTACTAAAGGATTAATATATTTTCTAAAATCTATAATTGTCTTCAAAGTGCTTATTATGTTGCAATGTATGACATAATAAAATTACTTCTTTAATTTAGGACCGATATCTTAAACAACTGTTGGGATGAAATTATATACAATGATCTATAATTATTGTATCGAGCAAAAATGATATATTTTTCGAAGCTCTATAATTTCATAATAACAGGGACGTTTTATCATTAGTTTTTAAGTTTACTGAAGCTAAGGCCGGCCGTGTTTCAGAATGGTCATGCGTATCTACGAGAAAGATCCAAATGTCATCCTGACATATTATTGGTTGATTTTCATTCACAAGTTTACTACAATGCCCGATCGTGGTGTTTTTCAGAGCGGAAACTCAACACTCTGAAATTAAGCCCACAATGCACAATTATCTCATCACGGTTGTGCACTCCCCTGAAAACACACTGCAGTCCGTTCTTGAACATGGCCGGGGCACTTTCGTAAAAGCATGCTACCAAAGGCTAGGAGTGGTGCGCCAAGTAATTAAGTCAGAGTGCTCCGACAAAATATAATCGATAAAATGTCTCAGGAAATTTCAGGGATTAATTACAGCATTGGTGACGCCACTCAAGCCTGTCAAACTATTTTTAGAAAGATTCATGTGCGATGTTGTAATGTAATTTGAATTTTTCTACTCTACGTCCTCAAACATATAGAAGTATTGCAGTTAATTATTGGAGAGCTTCGAATGCTTAATTATTCCTGTCAAGTTGCCTTCCTTATGGTTTGACTTTACCAATATCTATCAATCTGTGAAAACTACAATTTCATAGCGACAATTCGAAAAAACATGTAACCGTTCTAGGTCGTAACTTCTAAATTATGGGCATCGTTTGTCACGCCAAAATACAAGATTTTAGTATAGAACATAAAATAAATAAGAATTGTTTTACAAAGTTTTCACTTATAGCATGAAGTTCTCAAAAAATATTTGAGCACTTGTAGCACTTATGTGTAGTGTTTTCGAATTATTTACATTTAAAAAAGACATCTTTTCGTTATTTATCAAGTAAAACCTTTCCCTTAGTTGATATCATAAAGTCACCAATCCATTGAAGCAATAGTCATGAATTTGATACAAGTATTAAATCAATCATTACTACCAATATTACCATAGCTCTTTAAAACACTGAAACGAAATCTAAATGTATTACAATCTGAAAAGCCGCATTAGCTATTTGATGCACGATAATTTATTTATTAAACCCAATGCAGAATTGACCATGTTAAAAACAAAATCATGTACCATCTCCTGCGCTTCTCTATTCTTCGCTTTTGAAGTTTAAAACTATACAACTTCTGGTAAACTTTCTGATTGTGTTACATGAAAGAAATTAACAAGAGGCAATTTAAATCTACCTTTTTTCAACTGTGAGCAAAGTGAAATGTTGTGAAACATAAATTTTTTGCACGTTCACTTGTATCTAGATCGAAGAGAGGAATATCTTGTCGATTTTTAGAACGTTCTTACCATTTGTCAAAAAATAATTTACAAGGTGCCATGACGTAAATCAATTGTCCATAGCAAAATTATATTCTGGGTTTAGATATGGGCTAGCTCGTTTCAATGTGAATACATCGGTACTAGTAAATTTTGCCTTTTCTGCACCAATAAATTGAGCTTGTCCCATGTATGGTTGTGCAAAAACAGATTCAGCATCATTAAACCAAAAGTTTTTCGATACCTCTTTTCAAAAACAGGGTGTATATTAATATTTGAACTAGAGACCGACGGTCTAATTGTAATCCAAGATTAGCCAAAATTTCTCAGATTCTACCTGATCGTTCAATTAATGTTTCTGTATATCATTCAGGTGTGAAACGGATCAGCTTGTTTCGACGGATTGCGAGTCACTCTTAGAAGGGTCGAATCGCGGGTCATTCATAATTATTAGGGTGGATAATAACCTTAACAGATTTAAGTAATAATTTAAAAAGTTGTCATTGATACTTTTATATTCAACCATTCTTGTGTATTATACTAGTAATCTTTATTTGATAATCTGTCTAAATAAACATCACTGTAAACATCGGAGCATATTTCATGCACAATATTAAAGTTCAAAATCAATAATTCTCTTGAATTATTGTTTCATATAACTCGGATTCAGGTAAACTATCATCATCAAATTATCTTCATTACTTGAATCATGATTCATGAGAACCTCATCACCAACTTCCTCAACTATTTACAAGCATACTAAGAGTTATAATGATTTAAAATAATACAGTATTCTTAATAATTTCTAGATCAAATAAGTTATTGATACAAAGTCATCCAAATGGCGATAATATCAGAAATGCAGTTAATACTGTAAGCAAAACAGCTAGACATTAGCATAACTAAGAATTATTGAAATATTGATATGAAATGTCATGAGTTTTGGGGGGTTTACAGATTTTTTCCGTTTTCTAGCATGATAATTTAAAGACTGTGGGGTTACAAAATTACCTCAAGCGACGTAAAACGGTTAAAATTAAACATCCTGAAAAATAGTGCATTAGGGTTTCCCCAAATTTAGCCTTGAGGAGGAAAAAACGAGAAAATGTACTAAATTCCATATTTTGAGGGGAATCTAATGTTCGTCCAATTTGAAATAGTTTTTCGCAAAGTGATTTTTAAGCAAAGCTGCACCACATCCGGTTGTTTAAATGCAAATCTTCAAACATGACCAAGATATGCTCAACCCTAGTGTACACAATCATGAAAAAAGTGCACATAGGGGTTTTAAATATTATGTTAAACCAAATTAATTTAAGCGATTAAGCACTTAATTATCTGTATATATATATATGTGGTCCTTATTTGATCCAAAAAAAAAATTTTCAACATATCTTGTCTCTCACCGCCTAAAAATTTTCTAAAGTTAGAAAGAAATATCTATTCTATGCAAGTTATTGACTAATTCGAAAGTTATTTATGCTCATTTTTCTAATTATTATAATTAAAATTATTAAAATTTACAAACCTATCCCCATACATATCTGAAAGGAAAGAAATTTCCAATTGTAAAATTCTTAATTTGCTGGCTGCAAAGTCAATTGCTTAATGTTACAACGTATCAGGTGTGCTTCTCATTTCAAAATTATTATTTCATGTGCTTAAGCATATCAAATATCGTATTTTGATTAAATTTCGAAGTATTTTAAGTTTTTCTCAATAGATGGCGCGCCGACCGGGCTGCCCGCTCTTGTCCGGTGAATTCCAACGGGCGCGCGGGCACCGGACATTGAAAGATAAATGGGGCAAGGCGGGCACGGGAGCGTTTAATCTAAAAATACTAACCACTAATACATATTCATATCAACACGACTATCCCACGCATTTACTTGATTGTCTATCTTGCAGTTCTATCATTCCACAAAATTTCGAAAAGGAATTCTATTTCCCCAGTCAGCTATCTTTGTGAATCCCACAAATTTCCTCAAGCAAATTCGATTTTACTACTTATTAATTCTGTTAATTCCAAAAAAGAAATTTATTGAGAGCATTGAAACTTAAATTGCAATAAAAAATTATGGAAAATGTGATTTATTGCATTTCTTTCTGACTCTATATTCTTTGTACATGTACAAGTCATTTCAAGGCCTAAGGCTTTGGGTGTAATCAGACTATGCGACTTTTGTAATTTATATCAATATTTGAAAGACAGATATAATTTATATCAATATTTGAAAAATTTTTCATAACTGCATTTATTTCTTTCAACTGGCCTTTTGTGAAACATAGAGTATTTTATGGCTAAAAATACTGTTGATTTCAAAGAAAAAATTCATTTAAATTTATGTTGCCTTTTTCTTACATTCTTTTGCAATTAGTGAACTGTTCGAAACAAATAAAGGATTTGCCAACCAAGTTCGTGGGCGTAATAGATTTTTAGAAATATTGTATTTCCAAATAAGAGCTTCAGATCTATATTTGTGATCTTGTATGTCCACAATATTCTCGTTCAATTCCTCTCATGGGAAGTTGTATTTTTTCGTTTTCTGTTAAGAATATTGCTAAAATCCATATGGAAGTCCGATATTGTATTTCCGGTGCATTGGTTTCTTCGAACATGTATTTTCTGAAATCCTTCTTAGTATTCAATTCATAAGCCTTATTTATTTCATGTAATGCCACTTCAACTGACTTATGGTACTTCTTTGATGGCGACTCTATTTTTATTTTTGGCCATTTCTCTTGCGTCGGTTTTGTCAATTTCATTTTGCGCCACATTTGCTGTATCTCCTTTAAGTACTCTTGCTGTTGAGTTAATTAAGGCCGTGTGCAAACAGAACAACTTTTAAAGCTGCGATGTCTCAAGTGGCTAGAAGTGTAAACAAATTATGAAAATCATTTACACGCAAACGAAGCAATTTTTGGTTACAACTTCTGAAATTATTATAGCATACAAACTCAAGAAATATCCTTGGTATCTATGCCTACATTGTTATTTATATTAACTGTAAAATTGCAAACTGTAAAAACAAATTTCTGCATTAAAGATATAGTCGAATAGTCAGCATCAATGCCTATATATATTTAAGTGAACTTCCATTACTATTAGAAAAAATAAGAATCTCATTTATATGCTATAACCATAATGCCAAATAAGATTTTCAATATTTATTTAAATAAATAGCAGACATCCTTTTTGAAATATTACGAATTGTACTAAACCGTTAGGCAAATTATTAGCCAACAAAAACATTCAGAAACATATTTAAAAAAGTTACTATTGTGTGTTTAATTTACAAAAGTAGAAATATTTACATGTATATAAATTGCAAAAAATAAGTTTGAGTCATTTTAAAGAATTCGTTTATTTTAAATGGCATAAAACGATAAATAAATATTTCTATTTGACAACAGTTGAATTGTTACGGCCATTAATGAAGTTATAAAAAATAGGTGCAATAGTATCATTGCAATGTTACTAGACATCCATCATTTTTTAACAGCCAATACCAATATTCCAACTACATTTACAAATGTTTGAAGTAAAGTCTATCATGGGTCATATATGTCATATTAGTTCGTATTAAATAAGCAATCGAAAGGGTGTAGAAAACTATTATTGAACTGTGTGTTGGTCATATGTTCTTTCCTGTTTAAAAAAATGTGTTAAGACTTCGCTCAAACGAAGCAATTATGTCGTTTACATACTTGAGAAGTTGTGTGTGGAGGGGTCTCAGATGGGAATCCAACAACTGTTGGCAACTACACCATTCCCAGGTGTAATTATCAATTTCCATTTAGAAATAATCATTTTAAGATTAGAAATAAAAAACTACAAAATAAAAATGGTCAATTTACATTTAGAAATGAAGAACTACATTTAGAATTTATAGTATTTATCATTTTGAAATGGTCAATAATCATTTAGAAATTATTTAGATATTATTACGAATTCGTATTTGATCAGCATTTGGAAACCGAAATGTCAGTAATTTTGCATTATTTTTATAAGTAGGCCTATTGAGTAAAATTCAGATTAGATGGATATTATTGTGTTGGAATTGAGTAGCATAAGCCTGTATGTGGATCTGATTACACATAAAACGGCAATTAGATTGATTAGTTCCAGATAAAAATCATGTTTAATAACTTAATCACAATATATTGTAGAATCAATGGCTGGGAACTATGTATAACGGTATTATCAAAAAAACTAGTTGACTCTTACAATTGAGGCCCACATAGAGCAGCCACGATTCAAACAAAATAAATAACAAGAGATCGTAATAACTGATAGCATCGGTAATTCATCCACTGTAACTTGTAACCAGGATGACCAATTCATACAGCGTCCAGCCGGAGTGCTACCTGAAGGGAAGGCAGCTTGTGATTAGAGGGTGCGTTGCTTACTTGTCTCAACATTTAATTTAAATAGAAGTCTCGAAGTGGTTTTTATCTCTCAGCTAACTATTAATTAGCACATAAATGCTGTATATTCACATTTGCCAATGGCATGATTTAATCTCTGTGTCAGTTGTTATAAGTGCATGTATGACAAGAATGAAAGGTTTATTATTTCCCTATGCCTATTCGTAACTTAATATGAACCACGATTTAGGCTGCAAACCATCCAGAGTTACACATCACACTGGTACCAGGTTAGTAGGACTCCCAAATAGTCGTCATGACTTAAGCAATCATTATGTTAAAAGTAATTTGAATAATCAAATAAAAAGTAAACATCGGAGAAAAATGAACACATTTCAGTTTAAGCAAAGCTTGATTCTAGTTTTTTCTGCATGGTTGCTACAATCGTTCCCTATTTATACAAATGTTAATCATTACCTGCTAATTGTTTACAAATTCAATTCACACGATCATTCCCTCACAAATTCAAGTGAGCAAGCGAGATAACACGTCATATATCATTGAGGAGACAAAGTAACTGCAATGAAACTTAACCTCGAAATTATGAGGTGGCGTCAAGGGTGACGTAGGAAATACGAAATTACAAATTAGAAATTAATAAAAATCCAGAGAAATATTTAAATGTCCCCAAGTGACTCTACATGCCCCCCTTGCTCAATTTAATTTTGTGGCAACAACTGGAGCAGCGGCCCAGAGACAACAGAGTGAGTCACTTTAACTAACTCAGTGGCAAGAGGTTCATCCCAGCTCTGGAGCTCAGCGTACTGTGGAGTTCACGTGAGTTGCATTAGAACATCTCACTTGGGTAACTACTTTGTCTCAGAGTTGGAAAAATTGCAATGTAGGGAGCCTAGCACTCATAGGACAATTGTGGCATAGATTGTTCAGCCTGTGAGTAAAGGTATCGTGGAAATGCTGATAGAGGCGGAGCCCTTTTAGTGTGATCATTAATGTCATCAGCGCATCAGTGTCAAACATATGAGCATCCTTGGCATTGATCATAGTCTCAGGGTAGAAATGTTCGAAGACTTCTTGTAATGACACCATCCGGGTGACGTAGTCAACAAACAGGGAGCAGTACTCCTGAACTTGTTGGAAGGTCATCTCTTCAGGATTGGATACATTGGCTTGCAACATGGTTATGATTTCAATGTGTTTGGTGACGTCGTAATACCAGGTGATGGTCTCGACGTTGTTAATCCATAATAAGTCACCCACAACTTGAAAGAGCACCAGGACTCAAGGATTCAGCTCCGCGATCTTGCCATGGATCTTCTCCAACTCTTTGTGGATGGGGAGTCTCTTGACGAAAATATCACAGATGGTTAGTTTTCCATCTACAAATACCTGCTCTCGATTATCACCATTGATGAGCTGGTCGCGAACTGCTTTGTATTCATCTGTTTGGCTGAGGCATTTCATGTCTTTCGCTGACCTAGCGAATTTCAGTCTGTCAGGGAGGTGGGACGTGATCTTCTTCTTTCCTTTCTTCACCTTCCATTTCGGCAGGATGAGAGGCGCTTCAATGCATAGCGGTGGTATGCACAGTAGGATGTGCTTTTCAACATTTCTCTCCAGGTTCTTCAGGTCAAGCTCTCCTGAAAGACAAGCTGTGCCAATGGTGACAGGGTAGTTTATTCGCGCCTCCATAAGAGTGTCCCAAAACCTTCCTCTCAAGCCATGAGAACGTAGCTTATCAATCTGGGTGTTGGTAATCTTCACTCAAGCTGTGGTGCATTCTACATCCAGAGCTACGCATCACCCTGGTGATAGCAGAAGCACGAGCTCTTCTTTTGAAAAAATTTCTGTTAGACACCACTTAATCATGCCTCGGATGTCTTTGTCCTTTGATTCTCTGAGCAAGTGCTATTGAATAGCCAGATCTCCTGAAAATTCCTCTGGGCAGTGTTCAATAGTGAGGATACGCTCCTCCTCAGTAATGGACTACTGTGGCGTGGGTTTTGGGGGTGACAGGGAGCCTCTGAATTTCTCAAGGTTTATCCATTCAATTTGCTCACGCATTTGACATGACCAATTCACAACAGAAATGCTAAGGAGCTCTTCTGGTGTTTTCATCACCTGTTCTAGGATCGTAATAGGAATTATACTATCGCCCCTCTTGATCTTTCTGGCAGTTTCAATAAAGCAGTTATAACTATGTAACATCCTCCACCTAGCTTATTACGCCATGTCTGATTACTGATAATGAGTGCTCGGTAAATCGCGGGTGAGGTGTTACCAAATTGTTGAACCATCAGACCATCCTCTATTATTAACTAGTTACGTTAATCAAATAATTGAGTATTAACTATCACTGTTTAGGTGACAGAGTGGTATGATGTTTCCTCTTTAGTTCTTCCATGGGCCACTGCCCNTGGGTGTTGGTAATCTTCACTCAAGCTGTGGTGCATTCTACATCCAGAGCTACGCATCACCCTGGTGATAGCAGAAGCACGAGCTCTTCTTTTGAAAAAATTTCTGTTAGACACCACTTAATCATGCCTCGGATGTCTTTGTCCTTTGATTCTCTGAGCAAGCACTCCTGAATAGCCAGATCTGCTGCAAATTCCTCTGGGCAGTGTTCAATAGTGAGGATACGCTCCTCCTTGGTAATTGACCACTGTGGCGTGGGTTTTGGGGGTGACAGGGGGCCTCCGAATTTCTCAAGGTTTATCTGTTCAATTCGCTCATGTGTCTGACGTGATGAATTCACAACAGAAGTGCTGAGATGCTCTTCCTTGCGGAAAAACTGTTCCAGTGTCTTCATCACCTGCTCCAGGATTGTAATAGGAATGATGCTATCGCCCCTCTTGATCTTTCTGGCAGTTTTGATAAAGCAGTTTTAACTACATTCAGGGTAGTTAATTCTTTCAAGATTAAAAAGGACTTCATACTTTTCTGTCATGCCATTAGCTTTCAGCAATTCTTGGAACCGGGTGGTTGAGGCTGGAGAAGCTTGATCATTCTTTGGGTACATAGCAAACCATCCTGTAAGCTGAAGATTGCAAATTTGGTGTCGGCAGTCGCGCCCCACATAAACTTCTTTAGAGAGTCTGAAAAAATGTTAATGTCTAACAGACAGATCCCTAGACATTGGCTGATCATCATAATTGACATCCTCCCTGTTATACTGCTTGCCCCCACCAGTTGGGCGTAATACTTTTCAAATTGCTCCATTGGTCATTTCGATTTGCCAGGTGACGATGGTAGTGTACAGCGGTGGAGCAGCCAGTTCTTAGCCCTCCACGGTAGTGGGCAAACTGCAATTTCGTGTGGCGACTTCTTGGCTAAGGTAATTCTCATGTTAGCGTCCATTGGTATCACACGGGTAGGAGTCTTTGTTAAAAAGATGGCTAAGACCCAAATGGCTCCTCTATCTAGAAATTCTGGTATGTTGTGTTCTGAAAATAGCCATTCTTTGTAATTCCTCCTCTCCTGAGTTGTGTAAGAGCAGCGGATTTCTCCTAAGATTCACTCCACTGATGGGTGATATTCGGCTGGTGGCCTCTTTATATCTAAAATGGGCCATTCATTT
>CABFPE010000474.1:188259-201599 GCA_900660155.1 Hofstenia miamia
CTCTTTATATCTAAAATGGGCCATTCATTTTCTGGACTTCTATCAGATTTAAGGTCCTTCCATATCTTGTCGATCTCTTGCAGTGTGCTAGCACTTTGTGCAAGGGCGAAGCTGGCTTGCAAATCCGTAATCTGGGTTAACAGGTGGCTATGTGGATCAATCGTCTCTAGTGTCTGCGCCTGGAGAGCAGTATCTATAATCAACCTTTGATCAACAGCAAGTCAGTGTGTCGGAATCTGCTTGCATAGTACCAAGTATGCATAAATTAGCTTAGTCACCAACGGCAAACTAGCCTGATACATCAACACAGGTCGGTAGGACTCAGGATAAATGATGAGGAAGTTTTCCATGCAGAAATGGAGACTCTTGATGGGGTCTGGAATCTTGCTCTCAAACTCAGCATGAAGCACCATTACTAGCCAGATCCTTTCTGTCTTAGCCAAATGGTAGGCAATTTCAATTTTCTCCATGGCATTTGGCTTTGCAATTTCCTTTGACCTCAGAAAGTAGATGAACAGCAGGTTGGGGAAATCAATGTTGACGCACTTGAATCTTTCTATCCCTCTCCACTTACTAATGAATTTACTAAGGACTGGGAGGGTAAAGTCATCATCAAAGGACATGTGCACTGTACTCCTCCAATAGTTCCTACCTAGGCTAGTGAGCATATGGGTGTCATAGAAAATTAGAGCATTAACAGATGGCCTCTTCCCACCATCCATGACAAATGGGATGATATTTATAGAACACGTGAGCATCTTATAATTGTAAGCTCGCCAGATCTGATTCTGAGTTTCCTCTGAAATGTTGTCTCTACTAAAGTTGGTAGCGCGCCTAGTGGCTATGAAATAGGGGTGAATCATTTCATCACCAATTCTTGACATCTTCTTCTTCTTATCCTCGAGTTTGTGTGAGTGAATGGTGGAGGTGGCTGTGCTTAAATCAAAAGAGTCCAAAGGGGCTATCAAGTCACTATGTAGGGGTTGATTTACATTTGTTATATCACTAAATGGTTTTTTAGGTGACTCATCCTGCACATGTGGAGATACGTATCTCCCCACGTAGTAGTGAAATGAGGTCGCAGGTGTGCTATCAGCTCTCCTCACCATTGGGGCTACACATCGCCTGACGTTTTCAGAATCTGCACAACACCCTCATGACGTGCTTGCTTTTGATCACTTGCTTCTTCAGGGGGGATACGCATCTCCCACACCTAGTCAAAGCATCTGAACCCTCACTGATGTTAATCCTCCAGTGCTCTTGGTGACGTCACAGTGGAGATGGTGGGCCTCACTTCTCTCTGCTCTGGTGACTGGGGATCATCTCTAAACAGAATGTTAAGGTTAAGGTCCCAGCTACTGGGATCTGACAAAGTGATCTCTCTAGCCTGATGTTGGGGCAACACTCAGTTATTACTTAGTTCCATGTCAGTGACACTAGTATCATTATAATCAGAGTCAGTAAAATCCTCTTGAGGATATGCAATTAAATTATCATAGGTTTCATATATGCGATACTGTTATCTACAAGTGTAAATTCAGCATTCTCATCTAAGATTACATGTTCAATGTCCTTGATGGCTTGTTTGAGCTGTTGGAAGTGAACCACTTTCCCATTACTAAGCATATACTTATTGTGATCCAGCACTTTCTCGATTGTAAAAGGCCCCTGCCAATTTGTTACCAACTTTTGCACCTGGTGTTGATCTGTGACAGGGTGTGGGAAATATGCAAACACATTATTGCCTTGCTGGCGTGGCTCACCATACAGTTTGCAGTTAAAGTTCCTTTTTTGCCTGATGGCAGACTGGCTAGTGTTGTGGCAGATAGTCAAATGAATGTGATGTAAATCATGCATCAGTCATGCCACATATGCGTTTACACTGACATCATGGTACTTTGGGAACATCATTGATAGAGGTGTTAGAGATTCCTTGCCAAACATGGTTCTCAACAGACTTACTTAAGTGGTCGCATGGACGGAGGTGTTATAGAAAAACTTGGTGGCTTTGATTACATGTCTCCACTGGCTTCTGGCCACTCAGGGTAAAGCTACTTGCAACAACTTAATTAATGTTCTGTTCAGACACTCCACTAAGCCATTGGATTGAGGGTGGTAGGCTGTGGTGAACTTGTGTATGATTTCCATTTCATGGCTCAGAGCCATCATTAGGTTGTTTTCAAACTGTGGGCCTTTGTCAGACCAACCTTTCCATGGGCCCAAGCTTAAGAACCCATTCCTTCATGATCTTCTCTGCTATCCACTCAACAGTAGTACTCTTGAGCAGGATCACACACACACATACTTGGTGAAATGGTCGACCAGGACCAGGATTTACTGATATCCCTCATTGCTGCAGGACGATTTCATTTGGCCTCTCAGCTGTCTGGCTCAGCTCTCAAGCAAGAGGCACATACCTGGTGTTAAAGGTCTTCTCCATTTGCACTATGCCCAGGTGGCCATGTTCATGAACTTGCCTCACAAGATCGCATTGGTATTATTCTGGGATAGCCAGCTGGTTGTTCCTGCTTTTAGCATAGAGGAGCCCCTAGTCACTGACTTGCCAATTGTATCACTGAAAATACCAATCTGTTAGTGGACCCATTGGGAACAGAGAATCTGCTATTTGACGTAGAATCTCTGACATCACTTTATCGTGTTTCTGATGTTTTTGGATTTCCTCTGCAGTTATTTCTTCTCACATGAGGATAGGCAGGATAGCTCTGCCATAGCGATCCATGATGATGTTTGGCAGTGCTTCATATTCCGTGAGGGGATGAATCCAAACTGCACCCGTCTCCCCATGGGCTTCTTTAAGTCGCGTTCATAGCTTAGAAGAGCCATCCAGTAATTGGCATTTAGTTGGAGTTTTCCAGGTCAGTGTTTGATGGTAAAAGTAAAATCATTCAAGAAAACTATCCATCTGGCTACAATGCTTGATTTATTGCCAGAGAACTTCTTCAACCAGGCCAGAGTGCTGTTGTGAGTGTGCACCACAAGAGGGTGGCCCAATACAAAGTACCTGAATTTCTTCAGCAACTTAACCACCACAAGCATTTTGCTCTTTGTGGCAGTTCGCAGTTTATGGCTGAAAAATTGAACAGGACTCTCTACTCTGTCAATTACCTGGCTTAGGACCCTGCTGATAGCCACAGCACTGGCGTCACAATCAGTGATGAAGCCTTTGGAGTAATCAGGGGTGTTGAGTGTTGGGATCCTTCTCAACTCCTTCTTAATTACATCGAGATCTTCTTGCTCTTGCCATATCCATTGGAACTCAACTGACTTTCTCTGTAAGTGACAGATGTTTTTCATCTTCTTGGCCAGGTTAGGGAGAAACATCCCGTAATAATTCACAAAGCCCATGAGCCTTTGAACATCCTTGCGGCTTTTAGGTGTCTCGATCCAGTTGAGGTAATCCCTAGCATTCGTCTTAATGGAGATCTTTCCTAGTTCAACTACACGCCCTAGGAAGATGACCTTATTCTGCACGAGGGCACATTTGTTCCCGTTCACCCACAATCCAGCATTATGGAGTAGCTCAAGGGTGCATTCTAACTTGTTCAGATGTTCATGAAATGTGTTACTGGCAACAAGAATGTCACATACCTCTGGAATGTCGCAGGGGGCATTGCACCAACCAAAAGCCATGTAGCACCACTCATACAAACCATAAGGCGTTATAAAAGCAGTCTTTGGAATATCTGTAGACTTCATAGGCACCTGCCAGTAGGCTTTGCATAAGTCAGGACACAAAAAGAGCTTGAATTTACTGGCGTCATAAAGCAGGTCTTTGATCCTTGGCAGAGGACAGGCGTCCTTGACAGTAATGTCATTTAGCTTACAAAAATCGATGCAGAGATGATATTTGTCTCCCTGCTTAATGAAGACAGTGGGCTCTGTGTAAGGGCTATTGCTAGCCTGGATGATACCACTATCTAGGAGGTTGCTTAACACAT
Organism: Hofstenia miamia; assembly: GCA_900660155.1. Taxonomy (NCBI): domain Eukaryota; kingdom Metazoa; phylum Xenacoelomorpha; order Acoela; family Hofsteniidae; genus Hofstenia; species Hofstenia miamia. The sequence continues at coordinate 192,219 of CABFPE010000474.1, forward strand.
CTTTGTATGTGTCTCTAAGACTTTCAGGAATCTGCTGCACCAGAAACCTTATTGGCTTGTTAGTTGTAGTGTCAATCCAATGCTCTTCTCCAACAGCTTCGCCTACACTGATCATCCCATAATTAAACACTTTGCTTTTCCTCTGAAGCGACTATCTCAAAGCTTCACATTCCTCTTCACGGAGGTGCAAATGAGTTTCACCAGTTACTGACGGAATCTTAACAAGGTTCGGAATTTTCTCTATATCATGTATAGCTGTGAAAATGGGTAAGTAGTCAGCAGACGCTGCAGTTAGCCTGACTGGTACAGCCAAAATTGTGAACTTATCAGCGTCAAGCCAAAAAGAGGAATGAGAGCTGTTAAGTATAGTGACATAAGATTTACCATGCTTGACATTGCACAAATGCGGTGACAGCTTAGTGCCTCTTGGGCACCATAACATCTCTGTCATACACTTTATATGAAAAAACGGGGATGCAAGTCCAGTGGCGGCCTTTGACAATCGTCAACTTGGTCAAATTGAAAAAGAGCTCTTCCTCCGGGACTGTTGTCAACCAGGTAGCTTTGTCATCTTGTATCAAAACTGTCTTGTTTCCAAAATTGATCACACATGAGTTGCATTAAAGGAAGTCACTTCCCAAAATAATATCATATGGGAGTGGATGGTCGGAAGTGTCCACAACAACCAGGTCAACATCCTTTACCTTGCCTCTCAGGGAGATCATGTTTCCTGAGGCATTGATCAAGTTAAGCATGGACAGATCAAGAGCGTCCCTGCTCATGCATAAATCCGAGCAACATACATCACTGATAACTGAGGCAGTGGCTCCAGTATCCACAGTGGCATTCACTTGACTTGATAACGACGGGAATTACATTGTTCCACATGAGGTGGGTAATCACTAAGATCTCCTGTGCTTGTTTGCTAGGAGGCGGCGCTCCCTCTAATTTAAAATCTCAGAAGAAGCCAAAGCTTGCTGCCAAGCATGGCAGCTCCATCATTGATCACAAACCCATCTCCATCTGCGACAATTTGGATGGTGGCTGTACACACATTTCTTAGATGACCCTCCTGTCCACAGCAATAGCATCTAGTGAGTGGATTGGACTTTTTTTTCGTTAGAGAGGGGCCTCCCTTAACTGGGGGCTTACTGATGCCAGAGGCAGATTTCAACTCAGTGATGTCCTTATCTATTCAACTAAGTTTGTGCATGAGATAAACAATACTGATCACTTTTCTGATGATAGTATGCAATTCGTCCTCAGGGTCACACTTGAGCTCCAATTGGGAACAAAGAGCTGGTGAAAACCCACGGCAGATGCAGGTGAACAGGTCATGACGCGAATATTCAGGTGAAAGACTACTTAGGCGGAAAAGCCTCTCGACTTGGGTTATATAGTTTCTTACATCATCGCCCTTCTGAAAAGCCATATCATATAGAAGGGTTCTGTATTGGTGCTTGATATGGGGCGCCTTATAATGGTCTTCAAAATAGCCAACCAACAATTGGTAATTTGATTTCGTTGCTTTGTCCAGCATCATATACTGGTTGTAAGCCAGTCCACTGAGGTACAAGGGGAACTGTGATATGGCGTCGCCTTGAGTCTTCCAGTATTGCTGCATTGTCAGCTCAAACAGGAAGAACCATTCTTTAAAGGTCTGGGAGACAGCATAAATTTGGCCAGTAAATTTTGGTAATGCGGAGTGCTTATTGAAGCATTCATGACCTCCTTGAGGCTCAACAGGAAAAACAGAGCTGGTGAACTGTGGTCAGCCATGCATCGCAGATCCGCTAGGTGTACCAGATGGGGTGCTTCCATTGGCAGTGTGCTCAGAAGAAGTGCGCACCACAGAGGTGTGAACAGGAATGGAAGAGCTGGCGCACTTCTGCGGGTAGAGCTGGGGTTGTAAGAGTAGGCAAGGTTGACACAGATGAAATTGAGGACTGCATAAATGTAGGCTCATAGCTAGTAGTGGCAGTCTGCTGAGAAGTTGATCACGGAGGAATTGATTCACCTGAAGAGGCTCAGACCCGATGTTATTGGTGTGCGTCCAACATGAGAGCAAACTGGCTCATGAGTTGCTCACTAAAATCCTCAAGTGCAGCAGCAGTGACGTATTCATCATAGCTAGGAGGCAGGGGTGCTCCATCCTTTGGAACTTGACATGCTGGGTGTTGAGCTCAGCCTGGAGAGCCTCGATGCGTTGCTCTCCTTCAACTGGCAGTGCAACTTGCTGTGACAGCAAATCCCGCAGCTGCTTGATCTCGAGAGTTTTGTGGTCAAAACAGGGGAGGTAGGATCTGTAGTTGATGGACGAAGTGGAATTGTTGGGGCATTCTGAGTGTTCATCACTCAGATATTTGGTAAATGAGGTAGTGGATTTGGTGAGGTTGGATGAGATAAACTGATCAGTGATCCAACAGAGCAAGGGGCGGGGTCCAGGCGGTCAACACTTGCACAGGGGACCCAAAAGAGAACAAACAACAGTATGGGTTGAATCCATTTACTACAAGTAAAAGAACGAGAGTATTACTCTTCTGAGAAAAAGGATATGGTAACAAGAATATAACTTTTCGTAGAAATAACAAAATCTTCTTGACAGTTGGGAGCCTGTCAACTAAGCAACAAATCAATAGTGTGGTGAAACAGTGAGCAAAATCGTGGGATAGGTTCCATCACCAAAAGTTTGGTGACAACATTAACACATGCACAAAAACAGAGACAAGAAAAAGGTAAACCACACAAACAAATCACAAGGGGTGAGGTAACACCCTCGTAGCGTCAAGATGTTTGCCATGTGAATTAACATGAGCACACCAGTTATACCTCTGTGGTAGTGGAACCAGATTCGCACACCAAAAGAAAACAAACTGAATCATAATTAGAAAAAACAGCGGCAGCAGTCCTGGATCATGTTAGGGTCACCATGTAGAATTGGTGGCTGGGGACTATAATGGCATTACCAAAAAAACTAGTTGACTCTGCAAGAATGTTATAAAATAAATAACAAGAGATTGTAATAATTTATAGCATCAGTAATTCATCCACTATAACTTGTAACCAGGATGACTAATTCATATGGCGTCGAGCCAGAGTGCTACCTGAGGGGAAGGCAGCTTGTGATTAGAGGGTGCGGTGCTTACTTGTCTCAACATTTAATTTCTACATCAATGTAAAATAGAAGTCTCGAAGTGGTTTTTATCTCTCAGCTAACTATTAATTAGCACATAAATGCTGTATATTCACATTTGCCAATGGCATGATTTAATCTCTGTGTCAGTTGTTATAAGTGCATGTATGACAAGAATGAAAGGTTTATTATTTCCCTATGCCTAGTTGTAACTTAATATAAACCACGATTTAGGCTGCAAGCCATCCAGAGTTACACATCACACTGGTACCAGGTTAGTAGGACTCCCAAATAGTCGTCATGACTTAAGCAATCATTATGTTAAAAGTACTTTGAATAATCAAATAAAAAGTAAACCTTGGAGAAAAATGAACACTTTTCAGTTTAAGCAAAGCTTGATTCTAGTTTTTTCTGCATGGTTGCTACAATCGTTCTCTATTTATACAAATGTTAATCATTACCTGCTAATTGTTTACAAATTCAAATCACGCGATCATTCCCTCACAAATTCAAGTGAGCAAGCAAGATAACGCGTCATATATCATTGAGGAGACAAAGTAACTGCAATGAAACTTAACCTCGAAATTATGAGGTGGCGTCAAGGGTGACGTAGGAAATACAAAATTACAAATTAGAAATTAATAAAAATCCAGAGAAATATTTAAATGTCCCTGAGTGACTCTACAATATATGCAGTTTATTGTAATGAGAAATGGATGGATCTGACTACAAAACAATTTTCGTTAAATTGTATCTGATGATACTGTTCATTCCTAATAATATTTCATTGTAAACATATCCTTATGTCCGTTTTTACATTACAGCAGGCCTATGTTTGACATTTAAATTTATTTCATTCTTTTGCATTAAAGTTTCTATCTTAATTTTGAATACAATGTTCATTAGCATTTCGTACCTAAATAAATATTTCTATGTTGTAATTATTTGGGATGCATTTGCACTCAAACTTAAATTTTGTTGAAAAAATTGTCAATACTACAAAAATAGGATTTTTTTAAATATATATTAGTGAAAAGCCTCTGCACAAGCATATTACCTTATTGAAACGTGATTTTGATTATGTTAATGTATATATCAAATTTTGTTTTAGACTACAACTATTTTTGAAATTTTTATGTATTTAATCAATATTTATGAATACTGAAAATATGAAGTTCAACATTATTTACAATCTTTGGAAATAAAATAATTATTTGCAAAACTTGCAATAGTTCTGTTATTTATTAAAAAATTGTTGAAGTTTTATTGGAAATGGGCTTAAATGTTTTATAAAGTATTTATGGAAATATAGTTCATTATATCTAACTATTAAATTTGAAATAGTAAATAATTATCATAATTATTCATAAAAATTTCAATTACAAATTTGAGCAATGATTTTTTTTAATTTGCTGTCTACCATGCAAATTGGTAGTTATGAAAATCATTTTGTTGCTGAAAACAAAATGAACTAATTCATTTCTTACAGTGTTCTACTTTATAAGTTCAACTTAAAATTTTTTCAATTTTTAGCAACATTCAAAATTTGCTTTCAACCTTTAAACTGGAATTTGTAAAATCTTTAAGACTTAAGTTGGTTTCGTTTTCATGGATCACAATTTAAAACTAGTAATTCATGATCAGGATATATTAACTTTGAACAGTGAACATGAGTTTTCCTTGCCTTTCCTTTGTGAATTATAGAGTGAAATAATATTATAGAATGACCTTATATCAATTAAATAAATATGCTTTAAACTGCTGAATTAGATGCTTTCATGTAATTTCTAATCATTGAGGGTTGTCTTTCACATCAAATTTGACATTGATCTTCTAATCAAATCAATACAAAGGTTATATCTCAATTTCTTGTTATATGTGTTATGATCATTTTTTGATTGACTTGGGCACTCATAAGTTTTTGTCCAAAATTATATCAACATAGCCAGCACCATGTTTTGCATTTTGAATTACATCCTTGAATAAGTATATCATGATTATCAGGAACATTTTTTCTTGAGTTGTAATGTAAACAATATCTTGTCAATATGTGATATTATTTTTGACTTGATGCATTAAAGATACAAAGAGAATTGGCTTTGATACCTGTATGTCCCAACAAGAACACAATTTTAAACTATTTGAGTTATAATAATGTGAAACAACTAATTTCTTCAATGAATATTTTTTGCAGCATTAGGAATTTTTGTTGGTTTTGTCCAATTGTGCCAATATAAGTTGTCAAATTAGCATACAAAGAAAAATATCACCAGTAAATTTCTTCCCTTTCCACGTCATTTATTGAGCATTGGCTATCTGATGTGGCATGAATTCTTCCCTGGTCATTATTGCCAGTAAAATTTGTTTACCATTACTAGAATGCTGGTATGATATTGGGGTAGAACATTCCAGATATCTGCATTATTATGGANTTGGTAGTTATGAAAATCATTTTGTTGCTGAAAACAAAATGAACTAATTCATTTCTTACAGTGTTCTACTTTATAAGTTCAACTTAAAATTTTTTCAATTTTTAGCAACATTCAAAATTTGCTTTCAACCTTTAAACTGGAATTTGTAAAATCTTTAAGACTTAAGTTGGTTTCGTTTTCATGGATCACAATTTAAAACTAGTAATTCATGATCAGGATATATTAACTTTGAACAGTGAACATGAGTTTTCCTTGCCTTTCCTTTGTGAATTATAGAGTGAAATAATATTATAGAATGACCTTATATCAATTAAATAAATATGCTTTAAACTGCTGAATTAGATGCTTTCATGTAATTTCTAATCATTGAGGGTTGTCTTTCACATCAAATTTGACATTGATCTTCTAATCAAATCAATACAAAGGTTATATCTCAATTTCTTGTTATATGTGTTATGATCATTTTTTGATTGACTTGGGCACTCATAAGTTTTTGTCCAAAATTATATCAACATAGCCAGCACCATGTTTTGCATTTTGAATTACATCCTTGAATAAGTATATCATGATTATCAGGAACATTTTTTCTTGAGTTGTAATGTAAACAATATCTTGTCAATATGTGATATTATTTTTGACTTGATGCATTAAAGATACAAAGAGAATTGGCGTATCTTGTCAATATGTGATATTATTTTTGACTTGATGCATTAAAGATACAAAGAGAATTGGCTTTGATACCTGTATGTCCCAACAAGAACACAATTTTAAACTATTTGAGTTATAATAATGTGAAACAACTAATTTCTTCAATGAATATTTTTTGCAGCATTAGGAATTTTTGTTGGTTTTGTCCAATTGTGCCAATATAAGTTGTCAAATTAGCATACAAAGAAAAATATCACCAGTAAATTTCTTCCCTTTCCACGTCATTTATTGAGCATTGGCTATCTGATGTGGCATGAATTCTTCCCTGGTCATTATTGCCAGTAAAATTTGTTTACCATTACTAGAATGCTGGTATGATATTGGGGTAGAACATTCCAGATATCTGCATTATTATGGAGTCTTCCTTTCCTGAGTTTGATGGTAAAATTGAAGTCATTTACATATTTGATCCATCTTGCAATAATGGACAAACAATCACCTGCATACTTTTTGAGCCATCATAAACTACTGTTGTCAGTATGGACTTTGAAGTTTGTTTCACCAATTACAAAATGCTGAAACTTTTTCAAGGATTCAACAAGTGCTAGCATCTCTAGCTTTGTTGCTCAATAATTTTGTTCACTGTTTTTGTTTCCAACCGAACCATTGAATGGGTTTTTCCTCATTGTTTTCAGTTTGGCTCAGAGTTGCTCCAAATGCAACTGTTGAAATATCACAATCCAATATAAACATACCATCTTTGATAGGCGAGTTAAGGGATTTGGTATTCTTAGTTTCTTTTTTTAAGTGATACAGCTCTTCCTGTTCTTTCCAGGTCCATTGGAATTCAACATTATTTTTTAAGTAATTTTGAAATATGTACTGTCTTTTCCACTAGGTTTGGAACAAACATATGATAGTAATTTACAAATCCCAATATTCTTTGTACATCTTTTTTATTCCATGGGGCTTGTATCTCATCAAGTAGTTATTTAGCATTATCATTTACCATGATATTTCTTACTTGGACATTCTTTCCAAGGAAGGTGCCTTTGTTCTGTGCAAAATTGCATTTCTTTGGATTTATAGTTAACCCCTGCCTTGAACTTGCTTCACTGGTTTTGCATGTTCTTCTGCATTGAGTGTGCTGATGAGGATGTCATCTATGTACATGGCTATGCATTTGTTCATCTTGTTATTTCTATAAACTTGAAATGTTGCTTGCACATTAAAAAGGCCAAATGCCATGTATAAACCATTCAAGTAGACCATACAGAGTGATGAATGCTGTTTTTCTATATCTTCTTTCTGCATTGGTGCCTGTCAATAGGATTTACAAATGTCCAATATTGAAAATAGTTTATAGTTGAGTGTGTTGTATCATCTATCCTAGACAGTGGGTATGCATCTTTTTGTTTGATGTCATTCAAATTTCTGAAATGTGCAATTGAAATTTTTCTCCTTGTTTGATGAATATGGTCAGCAAATTGTATGGGCTCTTTCTTCTTCCTATGATGCAATTGTAGAGGAGCTCTGTAATTCTTTTCATGTACTGTTCTTGCAGCTGTGGTGGCATCCTTCAGCAAGGTTGTTGGAAAGGTTTGTTTGATGTAGTTTCAATCTCATGCTGCATACCCTTTGATTTGCCCATGCTTAACTCATTATTACTGAAAATAGCCACATTCTGTCATAAGGTTGTCTTTAACAGTTCAATTTCATCAGATTTTATGTGATGATGAGACTTTTTTGTGATAGATGGTATATCTTCAAAGTTTTCCTTTTCAATTGTGGTTTAGTTTTGTCATGAATTTTTCAAAAGGTATTCATGTCATCATTACATAATTTGCTCCTTTGGTAATGTATTTGCCTGTATTGTTGAATATAGCAACGACACTGTATCCATTGCATAACATTGCTATTGTGTCATAAATGCATGAACATTGATCATTTCTTTCTACTTAAAAGACAATCATTGATTTCCATATTAGTAATAGAAAATTATTGCAATTATCATTTGGACAATATGAAATGGTGCTATATATATTTAGTATTTCTGATATTTTGATTGTAAAATTAACTGTTACAGAAAACCAAATATTGTCCCAGTCAATTGTTTACTTATGTTTACAACAGTATGCAATTATGTTCTTATAGCAGACTTTATATGTATATATCTGTGTGAACTTTCCATTTTGTTTCCTTTGTAGTTACAGTTTTAATTAAATTATGATTTTCTAAAAAGTATTCTACACTGATAAGGCACTTAGACATGGTACAGCAGCTCTAGCATGTCCTTTAAATTAGGGTTAAAAAAATTTAGTTAGGGGCTTTATTGTAATGAATTTCATTCATTATTAAATTTGTTATTATTGCTACCACTTAAATTGCCAAGATGAGAAATGCATTGAGATTAGGTTTTTTCCTTAGCATGTAGGTTTCATTAACTGCACCCATGAATTGGGGCTTCTCTTTCCCTTTGCTTTTAAATGGCTCCAGTGTAATATCCTCTACCAGGCTTTATCACCGTTGATTCATTGTTACCTTGTAACATTGACTGTGTTATTGCGGGTAAGGATTTACTAAATGTTACTGCTTGCTTAGTTTCTTCTATTACATTACATAAACACAATTAACTATTCACTTTTTAGCATTGATCTTTCAGTGGGTATCTGCCTGAAGCAGATCTCCACATCCAGTTTCACAGTTCCTTCCAATGCTTGAGTGCCACTTCTCAGCTCAATTAAGATAGCTTATGTGTACCCTACATTAGCTTGGTGCTTACTCAAGGCATGACACAACTTGACTTAATCTCTATTGTGTGAAAGTGTTGTATCTGTTTGCAACCGGAAACTGTCACTAGTTGTTCATTCAGTATTACATGTAGCCATTACCAAAATATATTGGCTTTATTAAATAAACAAATATCGAACAACTTCCTAACTTACATTTACAATTACTACATGTAAGGTCATTATCAGTTGATTATAGGTCACTTAATTTATTTCTGAAAATATATAAATATAATCCCTAAGGTTTGGTTATCCAACCATTTGTTGAAAGTTAATTATCTAATACATGTAGTTGGAAATGCTAGTCAGCTAATCGAGAGAAAACCCCTATACCTAACTTAAGTGCACTTTCGTGATCTGGCACAGAGACCCTTGAATC
>CABFPE010000474.1:239890-253786 GCA_900660155.1 Hofstenia miamia
GCATAGCTTTAATATTTTTGATCCATAAACGTTTAAAAAAATTTTATTGAATACTTCAAAAATAACAGCCTATTTATAGTTAAGCGAATGTGCTTGTAAATCGAAATAACAGTATTCGCAATTAATACACTTACTTCCATTTCATTCTATGGCTTCCTCAACCCTAATTCTACTAGATATATATTTCAAAATTTGTGATGTTTTTCCAAGTAATTTTTAAACGCTTATAAATCATGTACTAATGAAGATATTTAAAATCTGAAGATACCAGGAGATAGAAAAATGTCTCTTCTTTCTTTTTTTCAACTTTCATTTGCAACCTGATGCTGTACGTGACAACCTCTGACTTGCCAACCGCAAGTCCGGATAAGGCTCACACAGTTTATCTTAAGAAACCAAAGTATTTCAGTGTAGTTTTTGTGCGACAGGCATTAGACAGGCTCATTATCTGAACACTGGTTAGGGAAAGAATTTGATTATTTTTTCAAAAATCAGATTTTCTTTGAAAAAATTTCTTATTGGCATATTTTTTAGGCAAAAGAGCAAGATTTAGCACTAATCTTCATCTTTTCATGAGCGGGTCCAACCCCATAGATGTGTCCAAGCATAATGCTTTCAATATTTCTTAACGTGCTTGTGGAAAAATCGACTTATTATTTAAAATTAATGCTAGTAGAAATAGGGTTAATAATAATTTAGCACTATATGCTAAACTAAATTTAAATACGATCACTTCAAAACTGGGAATTTTGTGTTAAGCTCAACTATTTAGGGTCATAGATTTATTTTTTCTAAAAATTTACATTGGGGCTGGGTCCCATAGACCCTAAGAACACTACCTCTATTTCTATCTAGGCCCAATTATGAAGCTAATGATTGGCTTTTTTGAAAACCGACTTTTCAACACATTTATTCATGTAAATTTTAAATTGAAAATGAGTAAAAAACTAGTTGATCCGCGAAAAGGTTATTGAGTAAGCAAAAAATTGTGAAAAATTCATATCCTTTCAACCAGTTTTCAAAAGTACCTTTAAACATGAGAAAGATTAAATCGAAATAACATAACAACCCAGCAAACGATTTTATGCTTGCCCACGTAAAGCTCACGTTGGGCTTTGCACGGGACCTACATCGAATACACCGTGGGCACAGTGCGGGTACCCGCCAATAGGGTCAGAAATTCCCACTGAAATCATAAATGGGGCTAACCCACTGTCTGCTCACAATATGCCCACTTTAGTCCGCATTTAGCCTACATATGAAAAATATTAAATTTATGCAAATATCAATACAATCATGTTTCTAAGTCAAAATGTGCTTATTTACAACTGATGTAATAATATAGCATTGCGTAAATATTTCAAATTAACTATTTTTATACTGAAAAAATGTAACCTGATGTGGATTGTGAAATTGAAGACGTTAGTAGCTCCAAATATACATTTATTTAATGTACCAGTACATATAAATATAAATTCAAACTATAGTCATCTTAAAAGTAAATAAATAAACCTCTGATTATCATTTCAAATGAAATACATCGCTTCATTCTGGTAAATAATTATCTTACTCTATAAGCCCAATAAATCTATTCTAGACCAAATTATTAGCTTTTCGTTGAAAAGACATATGAAATACTTATATCAACGCAAGATTCCCAAAATATCTTCTTTAGAACTTATTATATAAAAATAAATAAAAATCAGATTAAAAAGATATGATTTTTGATTATACAAGAAGTTTTAATAATCAAATTTCACATAGTGAAGTGAAAACATAAATAAATTTTTTTCAGTAAAGATCAGACAAATACTCGTCTTTTGCATCGATCACTGACTGGCAATAGTCATACAGCTTGTTCAGTTGGTGTTGGAAGTGCTTGTTCATTGACGGAGAGAAGAAGAACCACGATTTGTCTTTGATTGCATGCAAACTGAAAGCTTCCTCGCACAATTTTGAGATTGTTCTTCTGATGTTCTTAGCAATGTTTGTTCTAAGTTCTTTTGACTGCGCAGACAACTCGTGAGGAATCCACGTTGAAGGTCGTTTTTCAAAATCACTTGAACAGTTTCGCTGTTGATTTTGGTTTCCACTTCGATACATCGAACTTAGGGTTTTGTTTAATCTTAGACTGGAAAGTTGAAATGTTTTCAGTCGCCCTTGTTGTCACAGGTCGTCCTGATCTAAATAAATCGCCCAAGGAACTTCGAGTTCCATCCTTAAAGTCCTTTATCCATCGCTTCACAGTGGATAAGGCTGGAACTTCTTTGTCCCACACAGTAACCAGATTGTCGTAAATAGCCATCACAGACATTCGGCGTTTAACTTTAGTTAAACAATAAAACTGGAAGCAGCATTTAGAAGGATTCATGAAATCTCAACTTCAAGTTCAATAATGACAGTCAAACTGATTTTGAGACTTTTATAGGAACATTAAAATTTGATAAATGATTAAATTCTATTACCAAATATGGATAAAATTGCCTCACCCGTGAAAGTTGGTATATCTTTCTTCTCCATAGAAAGCTATTGAATTCGAGAATTGCACTGATATTTTTAAAATTTGATTATGACATCAATTTATGGTAATATGCGTGATTTCACGCTCATATCATAAGGCTAACTTAAGTTATTTAGAAAAGCTCATTACTTTCTTGTCACCCCAAATATGTGGAGCTATTGACTCTCTGGCGAAATTAAATATAAAAATTACAATAAAAATTATGATTCTAAGTAGAACAACACATTACAATTATAAATAGAAATTTTAGAAAGATATTCTAAATTATGATAAATACAAATATTTACTGATTTTTTTCTACGAGAGTAACCTTCAGAGATATTTTCTAATGAGTTACTAGAGACAATTTCATTAGAATTTTCAATTAGATTATATAATTTACTACCAGTGTGACTTTCTTCTATATTTAGGTGATTAGAACTTTGCGGGTGGTCATCCATAATCAATAGTCTATTTGTTTCCACTCTTATACTGCGCTAATGTGTCCACATTGACATCTCCACTAAATTTATTTTCTTTAAAGCAAAACATTTTAAATATTTCACAATAAAAATTTACAATTTTAGGTATCGCATATGCAAGCATCTAGTGTCATTCAAATGATTTCAGTGTAAATGCAAAGAACTGTTAAAATAAATCAGTAATTAACCTTACTAAGATTTAAGAAACTTTAATCAAACTGCCAAGAAATTAATTAAAAAAATATAAAGCTTTTGCATGATTTGTAAAGAATTTCATTGATAGAATTACCAAGAATTTAATACACACTTTATTACTTTCAACCATTAACAACCCTTTTATCACCAACTATCAATAGCACTAGAGTTGTCAATGAGTCGAAATTTCTAAGCTTGGCTCGTTTTACTTTTGAGTATTTTCGGGTGGTTCTGCACATACAATGACTTACTAAGGCTTGTTTTAGCTTAATATTTTTTTTTAAAAATATTGCTCTCTCAGAATCTTTTAAATAGCTCTTCCTATTATTTAATAAAAATTTTAAAATAAGCTTATAAAAAGGTATATTGAATGAAAAATTTAGAAAAATCTCAATAAAAAAATTAAAAGCAGAACTATAAATTTGCTCGTTTTGCGCTCATTGTCTATCCAATACAGTGCTCATGCTCGAATCGCTTAGTTGAAATGTCTGAATAGCACAGATAGCTAACATTACGCATAGTGTGCAAAATTGAAGCTAAGGCTTATAAACCATACTCCATAAACATCAATTACCAACTCAAACTTGTTAAACATTGATATTCAACAATCACAAATTCAAATTTCCTTGTATGAATTCTACAAGAATGTGCTAATAGTTATATTGTGCGTGAGAATAAATTTAAATTGAATGTTCTTACCTTGAAAATTTTAAGGATTCTCATTAAACAGCATGTCCATTTTAACTGAGTTTTTCTAGTTTTCAAAACATAATGACTCAGTGCTGAAATTTTGCATGAACAATTCTTGTATTAATTTAAATATTCCAACAATTGTAAAAAACCATGAAAAGCAATTATTTTTGTATTCGTTTTGCAAACCTTACATATAGCTTACTATATATCATGTACATTCGTATTTTTGACCCCCCCAAACGAAAAAATGTAAATTAAACTATTCTAAAATTTCTTAAATATAATCAATTTTTTCAATTATTTCAAGATTTGTTTTATTGATGAAAACCTCAATATCTTTGAAGATTCTTTAATTTAATTCAATTTCTTTAAATATTTTACTGGAAATGGAATTTTCCTTAGTTTTTCAAAAGTTTCGACTATGATGCACTTCTTAGGCTACGGTTAGTCTACGTGACTGTAAGCAAGAAAATTTGCCAAATCACGTCCCATCGCTAATTATTTCGGTGGTTAGACCTGCGAATATACCAAAATGTGACAGATCACGCATGACCAATCACATAGTCTAACCGTAGTCTTAAGATGACATCAATGGATTCAAACATGAAAATGCTCAACCTATGTTGTGCACAAAGCAAACCCTAACTGAATTGATTTTTTCCTGATCGAGTAGGCTAATAGGCAGTGCAATGTTGTGAAATTGCATTCAAGGCTGGTGAATTTCAGAGCTCTAATGCAAAACTTATTAATTTGCGAATGCTATACACATTTTTATAAATATAAAATATAACATATTAATGATAAAACGCTTACAATAGAAAATCATGAATCTATTTATCAAACTGGCATATAATTTAAGGTAAAACAGAATTCACGATATCCTATTGTACTAAACTAAGCCTAGGAGAACCATAGGTCTATTCTCTCAATGCATTAAGTTTCTGATGGTGCAATATTTGTTTACATTAAGCATTAAAATTCCACTGAAAGAATGTGCTTTAATATATTTTTCTTAGTCATATAATAGCTCACGAAGCGCCCACGTTGCGCACACAGAGCCCACCATTTGCCCAACTTCATTTGTTTTTGGGAAATTAACTTCTTATATTCTGATTCCCACGAATTTGTTCTCGCTAAATAGTCAACATTTATTTTATGAGAAAATCTGAAATTCCATTTTAAATAACATTATTGAGCTTTTCAGTTAACTGTCATTACTATATATATACATTATAATTGAGAATGAGGCCACTGGTTAGGGCACAAGCTAATAACTGCGTTTCAATTTCATTAGTAGCCATTGTCTCCCTAAATTTTCATAATTATGTCAAATTTACGTTATTCATTACTTTTATCAGCAATAGATGTCTCATCACTAATAATCTATCTACACATAACTTATCCTTCAAATATGTTTTGGGGATGTTGAAGAGACAATTTCATATATGGTTTTCAGATCAATCTCTAGATTCTTGAATATATTGTCTATCAGGTTTTATAGACAGAAGACTTTTCCTCACTTTGCCTTTAAAAATTTGTTAATTCATTTGTTAATTGCAATTGCAAGTTAGATTCTATTTTACAATGCAAGATGTAATTCACAACATGATTTTTCTCAGCACTAGTTTTTTTGCTATTATTACACACAATATGCTTGATGCTTGTGCCAAAAAAAATATGTACAGTGCTAATTTTATTAAAGAATGAAATACTAGTTTATAGCCAACAATTGAAATTGATTAAAAATGGATAATTCTTTAATATACATTACAAGAAATTCTAGCACAAATTGTTGTAGCCCTCTAACCGCAAAACAAAATGACGCAATCAATTACATGATAATAAAACATACTTGAAATGAATATTGTTTTCTTTCTTAAAAAACAATTCTAAACTCGAAATAATGTAGAATATTTTCGAGCGCAGGTGGTGTAGTGGTAGCATAGCAGCCTTCCAAGCTGTTGATCCNATATATATATATATATATATATATATATATAATCTATATCAAATTTAATATATATTTTGAAAAATATAATTTAAATGCGTCTATTACACACATTGCCAGAAAAAATTTGTCTTGATCCTCTTCAATATTATATAATTTAAGGTATTTCCCTTGTTCGCCCGACTTAACTTACCTCTTAAATTCATTAAATGCAAAATTGACGTGAGAAATTCAAATGATATAGATATGATCTTTGCATTATTTTATAGTATTAGCATTAACCAATTAGAATTGATGATGTATTTGAACATTCGCGTGTTGACATTTTCATGAAATTATATTCAATTGCATCTACTTCATTTTTCCCTTTATAAATTGACATATGGGATAAAATTTTTTGCAAAATTTTGACGGATGAACAACTATGGCTACAAACAAATTTTTTTTTGTATTGCATAGTAAACCAATAGCGTTTAAACAATTGATGATGAGCTAGATAATCTATTAATTTTAAGATATATAAATTTGTAAAAAACCTCTTTCACTTACAGTTAAGCATAGTGCATAATCTACGCCGCACTTTCACTAGTTATTTGCTGACGTCACATGGCACTGTTTAAATTTTTTGTAATGTTAAAATGACATTTTAAGTTTTGTGCAAAATCCACTCTAAAATGTGACATGAAGTGAATACAATAGATGGGCAAATACCATTAAGTGAGGAAGAATTAACATGTGATTTGATTACAAAGAACTGTGATAAAAGAGCAAAATTAACAATATATAGAACATTGCATTAATATAGGAACGAAAGGTAAGAATGAAAGTTGATTTAGATGGATTGTTCATTTAAGAAACAATCTGATAACACTATACATTTCAGATAAGCATATATTGTTTTAGCATAAAACAAAACTTATTTATTAACTTTGACGCACTTGTTTGAAATCAATATGACATAAGTTCATATGCCCCAAAGGGCTGATGACAAATTCGCCTACAAACATTTTTGCAGTTGTTAAAGTTTGAAAAAATGATATTCTATGAAAATTCAATTTATCAGTCAGAAGTTGTGCTTTAATCTAACAAAATTACCAAAACTGAATTATCCTTTTCAAATTTCTTCAATTCTGCATTCATTCTGATTCTGACAGAATTAAGTATAATGAAAATTCTAGGATTTAGGAAAAATTGTAATTTATAGCAGTTTGCTAAATTAGAAATTGCTGTATTCAGTAACATCATCATACTTAAGGGGGGGATACACAGTCCAAATCGGGTGTCAAACTTAATTGCTCTGTAAGCAGCTAACCACAAGTTGGAAGGTCGTTGAGGTGATACATGATCCAACTTGTATATCGAATTTGCAGATATAACCCCATTTTAACTAGAGTCTGAATTAATAAATTAGGTAAAAATTGCATTGTTTTCATTGATATTTATTCTACTATGCACAAAAAATGGAGAAATTTTTCAAATTTAAAAAAAATGGATTTGAATATTTCTTCAACAGCCTAAGGAAATCAACCTAGATTTACAAACGATGTGTACAAAACTGAAAAAGTGAAATTTTACATTAGTGTATTGTACTCGTCTAAAATATAAATACTTTTTTTGCAATTTCAGGGAACAGATTTATACTATTTATAAAAATGGGCCGAATTAGCATTAATATAAGTTGGCAGGGCTTAGGTCTAAGTTTTCAGCTAATTTCTATGTCTGTGTCACACCTTAGTGATAAATACGCATAAGTGTTTGTACTTACATTACTGCAAGAACTACATACATAATTATTTCACAAAGAATATTCTTTTATATTCTTCTATATAATTTATTCCCTAAATAAAAAGCGTAATTGTACTGCCATGGTAAAAACGTAACACCAGTCAACTAATTTGAACTTTTTTCTTGAGGCAGAACAAATAACATATCTTTGTCAATTTGTTTTGCTGGTTTCAAAAATTCATTTAAGCAACCGGTTGATGCCTAGTAAATGAGACATGGCTATTTCAATTTTATTAACACAAATTCTGCAATAAAATCACAAAAGTAGTATTTATAATGGTTTAGCATAACTTTTTCTTTTGTAGTTAGAATCCTGTTGTCTCTGATTAAGTTCAAACAGTTATCTCCCATCATATTTGTGCTTCATACACTTTGGTATCATTCTTTCATGCATTTAATATCCTGATGGAACCTTTTGCCTTGCTCATCTTATATGGAAAAAAGATTTTCTGGAAATAAATACAAATGGGGAGAGGGGTGAAAGAAATGTATTTTTAAACTCATTCGTACTGTCAAGCTGCTGTACTATGTCAACAATTCTTCAACAACGCCCACATAATTATTTTACTTCAGATTTCCAAGGAAAAATCTTCATGTTTTTTAAAGCAGTCCATGTTCATCCTTCAACAGTAGTAAGGTTACCTTTAAATTCTCTATCCAGCATAACTTTATTTATTTCTATTTCAATGACTATGCCGTCTATTAATTTTGGAGAGTCAATTTAAAGAGATTCTTAAAACCATTGCTATTCGTCTTGACTATCCTCTTGACAAAGTTCTTCATTAAATCCAACTTGATATGGAGTGGTGGCAAGAGTATTTTTTAGGATTTACTAATGACATTTGGAAAAAAATTGATGTTCCAAGAATATAGGACTCCCGCATTTTCCAGTCATTTTTTACATTATGTCTCGCTACGTCACGGCCGCACCAAGGCATAGAAAACAAAAATATCTTTTAAAGCCTTTCTGCGATCCCATAAACATTCCAACCACCTTAAGGTCAGCAGAAATTTCCCATTGATGGGTACTATAGTCAATAGCATTTAAGAGTCTCCTGATATTTTGTAACTTTTGCATAACAGGCGTGGGTTGAAATTGCCACTTGCACTTGGTATAAATTCATCATTATCAATGCTATGAATAGACATCTCCAGGTTATCCAAAGTTGACATTGAAGATGTTTCATTGTTTGAAGATGGTTCTGGAATAGGCGTGGCAACGTCATGCAGAACTGGTAATATGGCTGAATCCATGTTGGGAAATACAGTTTTACGTTTTTTCTTCTATGAAGAAATGCAACTGATATCTAGTTTGCAAAAGTAGCAGTCATCAACGTGATTGCCTGGCTCTCGATATCATTGGAACGCCAAAGCTCAATTTCCACTGTACCATTCATGAAACTCATTGACACACTGCTTACAATCAATATGAAGCGTTCATGATTTATCTTGATCTCCTAGAACTTATCAAAAAAAAAGGTTTTAGCACTTCTGGAGAGACAATTGTGTTCTTCTTTATTAATTTACCAGTGTATAAAAGCCGCATATGCAACAAAATGAATCTGCAAAATTTCAGTAATTTTGAGGCATAGATTAATTAGTTGAATGGACCAAAAAATTTAAATAAGTACTGCAATGTGTATCACCAGAAAATAATTACGTTTATTAACAATATTATTAACACTGATAAAATTTTGTCGGAGTTCCAATTCAAAAATACTTGTATCCCATTCATACAATTTAATACTAAAATCAGAACACAGATTTCTCCTGAACTACACGTAGCATATCATTTATACTGCAGTTTTGTATTAAAAATCAATGTAACTACTAAATGGACATGTCAAACTCGTGTGCCCCAGAAATCATGTTGACAGGTCATTTAAAAATTTAAACACAATTTGACACCGATTAGTAGTGCTGCATTAGGTTGCTCTTTTACTAAGTTTTATATTACAAAAAAGTAAAAATACAAAAAAGTCAGTTTTCATTTTTTGCAGATTTGTGAATTTCTTAGACACAAATATTTTGACCATCACATTATTACACCAAAACAGCAATAAATATTATGGTTTGATGTTAATTGTTAACAAATAGAGTTCTATTTGTTTTTTTAATAATCTGTTTCATATTTCAAGTAACTCCCATTATTTATAGCAAGCGTATATTAGTGCTAGTTAGTTGAAATATTTACAAATGTATTATTAGAATGGACTTTAAAAAATCTGCTGACGTAAATTGTAGACGTAACCAACAATAAATGGATTCAACTCTAATGCATATTAAATCTGCAAATAAATAATTTTATGCAGGTCCCTGTTTTTGAAAGAGGAACTGTTCACAAAGAAACTGTTCATAAAGCTCTATAAATGCAACCATGTTCTCTTTCAGCATTTAAGAATTTGTGGGTGTCTAATTTTGAGAAAGGTTTTAGGTGATGAGGCATCATTTTTACCTCAAAATGAATTTAATAAATTTTGGATATAAATTCATTCTTAAAGTTGAGTTATTAAATTTGATAAGTATTTCCAAATTGTTGACAAGAGAAGCATAGATTTTAGACCTTCATGGTCTAGTGAATTAGTTGTGTAAAGGGGCTACAAGTCTATAGACCAAATAGGAGCTTATTCAGTCCTATATTAGTGCGGGATGGTGGACAAATGCTATAAAAATAATTTTGATAATAAAATGTTTTCACAAATTATTAAATTACATCATGCCCTTTCTTCATTTAAATTTTACATAAGAAAGTTAAATAAGCAGTCTGTTATTGGAAAATATAGAATTCAATTACTAAGTTACTTTAATATTCTAATTTGTAAGATAAATAGGGAGTACAGCTGTTCCCACTCCCCCCAACCCCTATCCACTCCTTATTATATCCCCATTTTCANCAAAACAGCAATAAATATTATGGTTTGATGTTAATTGTTAACAAATAGAGTTCTATTTGTTTTTTTAATAATCTGTTTCATATTTCAAGTAACTCCCATTATTTATAGCAAGCGTATATTAGTGCTAGTTAGTTGAAATATTTACAAATGTATTATTAGAATGGACTTTAAAAAATCTGCTGACGTAAATTGTAGACGTAACCAACAATAAATGGATTCAACTCTAATGCATATTAAATCTGCAAATAAATAATTTTATGCAGGTCCCTGTTTTTGAAAGAGGAACTGTTCACAAAGAAACTGTTCATAAAGCTCTATAAATGCAACCATGTTCTCTTTCAGCATTTAAGAATTTGTGGGTGTCTAATTTTGAGAAAGGTTTTAGGTGATGAGGCATCATTTTTACCTCAAAATGAATTTAATAAATTTTGGATATAAATTCATTCTTAAAGTTGAGTTATTAAATTTGATAAGTATTTCCAAATTGTTGACAAGAGAAGCATAGATTTTAGACCTTCATGGTCTAGTGAATTAGTTGTGTAAAGGGGCTACAAGTCTATAGACCAAATAGGAGCTTATTCAGTCCTATATTAGTGCGGGATGGTGGACAAATGCTATAAAAATAATTTTGATAATAAAATGTTTTCACAAATTATTAAATTACATCATGCCCTTTCTTCATTTAAATTTTACATAAGAAAGTTAAATAAGCAGTCTGTTATTGGAAAATATAGAATTCAATTACTAAGTTACTTTAATATTCTAATTTGTAAGATAAATAGGGAGTACAGCTGTTCCCACTCCCCCCAACCCCTATCCACTCCTTATTATATCCCCATTTTCAAACAGGGTTTAAGCNTATATATATATATATATATATATATATATATTCTGTGATACACAATATCTCGATTCTGTATTTGCCAGGTTTACTGTTGATATACTGACCGAAGTGCATGCGTCCATGAAGTTCCAACAATTGTTCATCAATAGTTGAATTTTCGGCAGACACAAGTTTTTGTTTGAATTTCACAGTATCAATTCAAAAAGCGGAATGGTGCAAGTTTGTCGTTTTTAATTCTTCTTTTGGGTTTATCAATCCAAAGAGCTCCCTTTATCTTCTTGAATCGTTGTTTAAATATAGTTGCACAGAATAACGTCTGGTCATTAGGCAATGACCATCATTTTGAATTGTTTCTATATTGTGTCTTTATAGAAGAGGTGTGAGGGCCGGCCCGATGCCCTCGGGCTCGGGCAAGCCACGGGTGTGCTAAAACATTAACGGGCGAGCATAGCGAAGAAAAGATAAAAGTATTGTAAG
The DNA here is from genome assembly GCA_900660155.1 of Hofstenia miamia. Taxonomy (NCBI): domain Eukaryota; kingdom Metazoa; phylum Xenacoelomorpha; order Acoela; family Hofsteniidae; genus Hofstenia; species Hofstenia miamia. The sequence continues at coordinate 251,709 of CABFPE010000474.1, forward strand.
TCTATTCTGTTTACTATATCTCAAAACAATATCTCTGTTTACAAGTCTATTTTCTATATCTCAAATTACAACTTTACTATATCTCAAATCTAGTTCAGGTAAATTTAATAGCTGAGTGATCAGCTGATTTTTAGTAATGTTTTTATTGGATCTGGAGTAATTTACAGTTACATAATGAAATCACGTGATTAACGTGCAAGTGCGTTGGACGATGTGATCATACCTGTTACGTCAGCACATTGAAGCAATGTCTAACAGGAAAACCATTAATGTTTTGGACTTTTGAAGGCAATCAGCTTTTCTTCATCTTAAATTTATTGCTCGTTGCTACTTAGGTATTGCTGCGACAGAAACATAATTTGAAAGATGTTTGAGTGATGATGGAAATATTCTGACATGCAAACGCACTAGGCTGCAGGAAATCATGTCAACGGACTTTTGGTGATCGACTCATGCAAGATGAACAAGCTAATTTAGCTATTTGTTTTTGTTTTATTTTTTTAAGTTTTGATTGTTTTTTTCAATTTTTTTTCCTTTGTTTCTTTTATTACATTTCGTTTTTCTCAATAATAAGTCTGTTCGTTTTTACTGACGCCATTTCCAGCTTTCTGGTCTGTCACGGTGGATTTACTTTACGGGCGGGCCACGAGCAGGCTCAGTGTTGGACAGCTGGCCGAAAAATCGTCGGCCCGCACATCACTACTTCATACAGTAATAGACTGATAAATGCTGCTCTTTAAATTCAGACAATGTTGGACCATATCTTCTTGGATTCAGGATGAGTTCTGTTATGCAGAGAAACACACTGCTTACCTTGAAGGTTAGTGTAATGTATAAGATATTCGAGTGCTTCTTCCATAAACATCGTGAAAGAATCTTTCTCATTTTGAGGTTGAATGCCCGCTTTTATTGCAGGAGAAACGCGAGTAATGTTTTGTATTGGAGCATTTCCTCAAGGAACAAGCATGGCCTGATAGAGCAATGAAGTTGACATTATTCATGCTTATGGAGTCACTGTTGCTCTGTTGTTTGTTATCTGAAGATTCATCTTCATCAGAAGAGATTAGTAGGAGATCCTCCTCAATAACATCCTTGTCAATAACAAGTTGTTTGATATCAGAACCAAATCATTCTCTGAACATAATTGAATCAATGCTGAGGTCCCTCTGCATTATCAAAATTTGTTATTTGTAAAATTTTCATTGTCGCTTCAATTGAAGGCCTCAAATTTAGTTATTTTCGTCTCTATACGTACTTCAATCCATAACTTGGTCCTGTGAGAAAGTGAGTCTCAGACAAGGTTACACTCCAGAACACATGTGACGTTGTCCAATCACTACCACTTGTATTGATTGTACACGTCACACGGCTGAGATGTTTTTCTAATCTTTCTAATCTGACAAAGCAATGAATTCTCAGGAAGTAAGGCTGCATGAATAAGACAGTAGTCAACTCAAAAGTCTGCAATGAATAAATGCTGAGTCAATTTCATTATAGGTATCATATATTTATAGTGTATTCTGCAGTAAATGCAGCTATGCCATGTAGCGTGTATGGCTATATGATAATCCTGATAGAAGGCGTAAGTAGCAAACTCAAAAAACTAACTATTAGTTTGAAGTTTATATGGAAGTTTGTATGCGGACAAAAATGATCCCATGACACCGAAATGCCAAAAAATATACGTAGCAGTATTTACATTCACAGTAAGAATTTGATGTTTATTGACGTTATTACTTAGCATATAGTAATTTCATCATTATATTATGAATTAAATATGAAAAAACAACAGAAGAATATCTTATCATGGATTTGTGTGCCGAGCAATTATGTAACTAAGTTTGACACACAAGTTTAAACGTGTATCACCTTCCACTCTCCTTTACATGCAATATTTCATGTTTTTAATGACCATTTAAAAGTTTTTGATAATAAATAGTGGCTTTTTCTATTAATTTCCACTTTTGTTTAGCAATAGTGATAATAATAAGACTGAAAAGCAATTTATTATTTCTTGCTTGTGCAAATGTAGAAAACGAAAATAATACAAAATCTATACACTACATATATATATATAT
>CABFPE010000474.1:269311-280677 GCA_900660155.1 Hofstenia miamia
TGGAAAAATTAAACAAATATGTTTACAATATTCAAGTAGCTTCATATGGATAATTTATAAAGATGAATATCTAAAAAGATTGGACTATAGTTCAGAGGAAGAATGCTTCCATGAAATATTTTCTGTAAAAAAATTCAAATCTGTGAAAATGCATCCAGATGGCTCTTGCATTCTTGTATTTATTCATTCAAATCTTTGCATTCCCATTATGTTGTCAACATGGGAGAGACTTCCAAATTTAAAGATGCATGAATCAGCATTACTTATCACAATTAATAGTAATACATTTGAAATATTTTCTGATCCAGGAAAACAAATAACCACTATTTCTGCTCTTGACTCACAACACTTTACATCTAAGCAAATTAAGTCAATAATAGCACATGATCATTGGTTATACTACATACAATATACCTTCATCAAATTTCCAAGTGATGATGCTTTAAAATTCATGGATGACAAAGTTTATTTTAGATTTCTATTTACAAATGTTATACTAAGCAATGAAGAAAACAAAAAATCTTTGCAGTACTTTATAACTACTATACATAAAAACATTAAAAAAACCCAAAAACCATTAACAAATTTAGTATTAAATAGTAAAAAAACATTTTTCAACATCAATAGTTTTGAATTTAGTGGATTGAAGAAGATACCACTTGGAATTTTTCTAAAGAAGTTAATCTTATTAATACCAATCCAAATCGCTCGTTGTCAGAACAATGCCTTTAATATTCTAAATGAAGGCAAAGTGGTACAATTTCCTGATTTAAGCAACCTCTATGTTTGTAGAGATAAAATTTCACTAGGATTCTATGAGGGCATTTTCAATGATTGGAATGGAAACATAAAGGTAGTTTCATCTATGGGAAGACAATCAACTGGTAAAAGTTTTACCTTAAATCATTTATCAGGAACATCATTTGATTCATCTGGTGCAAGATGCACTGATGGGTGTTGGTTAACATTAAGAACTATAAATGATTGTTTACTTGTTATATTTGATTTTGAAGGACTAAATAGTACTGAAAGAACACCACAGGATGATATGCTGCTATCACTATTTAATTGTGCAATATCAAATTTAACACTTTTTAAAAGTGATTTGCAATTTGATAGAACTATGATAGAGACTTTTTCATCATTTAGAGCTGCAAGTAATCAACTTCAAGATGATTGTAAACTTTTTCAAGGAAAGTTTTTAGTATTAATCAAAGATGTAAATGATGATGTGGATACTGTTGAAGATGAATTTCATGATAAAATCAAAGATTGCATGTTGAAAGATGGTCCAAGTAATTTTATTTCAAAGCTCTATAAAAAAAATTACAAGGTTGTTCCTTTTCCTTTCTTTAGAACTGCTGAATATTTTGAAGAGATAGAAAGCCTTGTCACAGAAATTAATGAAATTGAATCATCCTTTACAAGTGGACATCACTTCTTAGAATTTTTAAAACTTTTACTTGCAAAGTTTGCCATTAATGATTATTTACCAATTAATAAGCAAGAAATATCATCACGTTTTAAATATTTAGATTCCTGTTTGGAAAATGCTCTTGTTTTTGGGCAAGTGAACTCTGACTTCCCAAAAAATATAGAATATAGTCTACATAATATAGACAATGTTAAAGAAGAAATTCCTCTTACAAAGGAGATTTCTATAGAAGGACTAGAAAACAATATTATTATCAATGATTTTGATTTTATTTTCAACAAAGACCATTTTCAGGAAATATTCTTAGTTTATAATAACAACATTGAATTGAATGCCAAGAACTGTCTGCAGTGGAGAAAGTGTTTTGAAATTTTTTTAGCAGAAATAGTGCAGTTTCGTTGTGAAAACGTGCAGAAATGGATTGAATTGAATACATTGAAATGGAAAGATGATGATATTTCAGAATATAGTGATGCCAAGAAACACTTAGATGATTCTTTTCAACTCACTTTACAAAAAACATTAAATAAATACAATCTATGTGATAACATCTGCCAAAATTGTTACTCAAAATGTAACCAACTTAGTATTCATGATGGGGAGCACAATTGTTCAACTACACACAAATGCACTGGTAGTTGTGCTTATTGCAAAACTAAGCCTGATATAAATGTTTGCAATAATAAATTGGGGCATTTAGGATTTCATGTTTGTGACAAATATGATCATTTGTGTAATATCCCATGTATATATAAGGATGTTAATAAATGTGAGAATACATGCTTCAAAAAACCAAACCACACAGGTAAGCATTTATGCCAACTCAAAGAACACTATTGCATATCTAAATGTAGTTTAGATCATTGTAATTTTGATTGTAATATTAATTGTGATTTTCAGCACACAATTCATAAATGCAAAAGAGATACATGCATTGCTAATTGCTCCTTTACATCATGTAATAATAAGTGTGAAGCTCATGATCACTTCCATGGCAGTGAATTATCAAAAAAATTTCAGGAAGAACATAAATTACAAAAATTCAATTTTGTAATAGATGGAGTTGAACATTTTTCAGACTTACATTACTGTAGAAATCTACACAAATGTCAGCAGATTTGTTCACAAGAAGGATATTGTGAAATAGAAAGTTTGAATAGAGGAGAAGGAGAATTTAAAGGAAAGTATGATTCCTTTAAATTTAGGCAGATATTTGTATCTAAAGGTGAAAAAAAGAAATGTTTAATTGATATACCACCCCTAAAAGAGAGTCATTCTGGTTCTCATTATTGTTCATTGAACAAAACTAAGAAACATCGATGTAAGGAAAGTATGATTCCTTTAAATTTAGGCAGATATTTGTATCTAAAGGTGAAAAAAAGAAATGTTTAATTGATATACCACCCCTAAAAGAGAGTCATTCTGGTTCTCATTATTGTTCATTGAACAAAACTAAGAAACATCGATGTACAGCAACATGTCCTCAATGCTCAAGTATTTGCAATAAGGAGCATGGTCATAAATATCTGCATGATACAAACCACACTAACATGGTTAACTACATCTGGTGTTCAACAAGCAGTTCTTTTAAATATGATGGACACACTTATGCTCCAGGGGAATCAACAGCAGCAATAATGTGCCACATGGATTGTAACATAAAAGATAGAGGTCATATACATGTATTAGACTGTAACTCTACTGGGGCCACTTGCAAATATAAGCGTGTCAAAGATAAGAGACAACATTCAGGAATATACTATTTAAATAATACTTCTGGGCTTGATGAATTAACTCATGAATGCTACTGGAATACCATTGGTTGGGATGACCCATGTACAAATAATGTAGGTGAGTGTGATTCTTATTACAATGAGAGACATTGTACTAAGAAACTTTGGCATTATGGAGAGCATGATTACAGATGCTAAGCATTTTTTCTTTTTAATTGCATAAAATTGAATGTGGCAAAATATATTAAAAATTTCTTTTGTGTTTACAAATCATATTATTATGCATATAAACATTCCCAGAACTAAATATATATTTTCAGACTGGTCTTAGTTATATCTTGAGCCTTTTTCATTTAATTCACACACTTTAAACATTTACTTGCATATTTTTATTACAAGTAACATGTGATTGTGTTGCAAGTGTTGTCTGAATTCAAGTTGTACAAAGCAAATTTGCAATCAAAGTTAAAATTTAAGGTTAGCATCTAGGTTGAGCGTAATGATTCTGGTATGTAATATGCAAGAAACCAAAATCGTGGATATTTCATCTCCAATGCAAAACTACCTAAAAAAAGCCTTATTTATTTCATAAATGAAAAAGCAACTGTAAGGAAAGGGGCTAGTCACTTCTTGCAACAACAACAGCCCTAACCAAAGTTTAAAATTTCAATATCTATCCCAAATTTAAAAATTTTTGTAATATACGTTGCATAATCCAAAGCATAATGCTGCTAAGAAGAGAAGATTGGATGATTAGTCAGAATTAATATCGAATTATTATTTATTGATTAAAAACAATTTAAATTTATTTATCATCATTATGTTTGTAAAATGCAACAGAGAAACAATATAGCAAATTAGTATTTGTCAGCGAATAATTTGGCAAAACGAAGGGGGCAATAACGCTTCCATTATTTTTATCCGTTTTGGCAGACGATAAATTCAAATTTTGAACGACAGGTAATTTTTGAAATTAAACTATAAATAGAGCAGATGAAATCAATTTGGAAACTGTTAAAGTATATTCTTCAGAAATCTTATTCTTAGGTTTAATTTGGTGCGCTTATTATTAATCAATGTCAAGTTAAACGGTAGATGCATTAGTAGTGGCTTGGGCACACATCTGGAGCGATTTGAGGGTCCTTGATCCAAGCCATAAATCTGCATTTACATTAGGGGTATGAATAGGAGTTTTTCGCCATTTAGCTGATTATTGATTCATTCGTTTACATGTATTAAATAATGAAACTCAGAGATAGGGCGAGTTAGCCTATCGTAGGTTATATCTATATTAAATTGTCTTGACTATGTAGGTGACCTATAAGTAGACCGCAGAGGCGTATTCTCTTTGTGTGCGAGGTGTGTGCCGCACACCTTCTAACCAGCATTTTTATGATTTTACAGTGATTTTTCCTATCGCTTATTTGGGAACTGAGTAAATTTAATACCGAATCAAACTGATTTTTACACTATTTTTATAAATAGTAATTTGTGATTAAATATAAATAATCAATTAAATTGATTTGCCATTTTAATTTTTAATAACGCATTGTTTTCCGTACTTTCTTATAAAACCTGTGTCTAATTACAATTTTGGTAAAATTAAAGCATTTCGATTTTTTGATCTATAATCTATAAATTGGTTTAATTTGCTAGTTTACATGTATTATNATTTTTATAAATAGTAATTTGTGATTAAATATAAATACTCAATCAAATTGAGTTGCCATTTTAATTTTTAATAACGCATTGTTTTCCGTACTTTCTTATAAAACCTGTGTCTAAATTACAATTTTGGTAAAATTAAAGCATTTCGATTTTTTGATCCATAATCTATAAATTGGTTTAATTTGCTAGTTTACATGTATTATCTTGTTTAGCAATCATATCACTGATAAATCAAAACGTTCTAGTTAGTTCAATCATCAATGTTGCAAAAGGCTAGGTATTGTGACATCCACATTAAAAGAGCAAGGTGCGTGTTCATATTAATGCACACTGCAAAATTTAATGATCACTGCACCTTGAATGAGAAGTCAAACGTCTCACCACTCTCAGTTAATTCCCTGTCAAGCAAACATCAATAAAAATAGAGAAACTTTTTCATGTTCTACTTGTACATACATTGGCTGTGGTGTTAAGCTAAAACTAATGTTGGCAGTGGGCTTTATTCTAATTTATTTGACTATAGTAGTAATTAAATGTGGGGTTCTATATATACGGTTTTCTAATAATGATCTTTTTTTAATAACTTTTTACACTTTTCTATTGATTATGATAAGAAAAAAGGCGTTTTTTAGAAATTCAGGATTTTATAGCCATGGGTCAAAAAACTACGGCCATATGCATATAAATAATTATTCAATTAGAGCCTCATTTCAACTATGTACCAATATGTTTTTGAGCAATTTTTTGCATTTTTTATAAAACCTGCCTTTTACAGACATCCCAAGAATTCCTGCAACCACTTGTTCTTCAGAATTTTTACATGAAATTCAATGCCTCTCCTTTAATTACACCCTATTTCTTAAGCAAAACATAAAACCTGTCAGAGGTTCTAACAAAGGACTTTTCTTTAAGAAATTACAAGTACTTTTAATAGCATAACAATAGCCCCTACCCAATCTATATTCATTGTAAAATCAACCATAACTGTCGTGGAGGATTGAATGTGTATGACAACATTGAATAGTTCCAAATAAATATTCAAATAGGTTTGTTAAACATCCTTCTCCTGGACCAATCAAACCAATTTCCTGGTTGAATTTGTCTAATATATCATTTAAAGAAATATTCTTCTCAAAATTAACCATATAAAGACGTTGGTAACCTAAACAAGACTTGAGAATCACAGGATTTAACTTAGGATAATTAAATTATTGTATTTTAAAGTTATGTAATACATATTTTACAACTTCTTTTGGACTGGTTAATTCACGTTTCCTTGTTTCAATAAAACAACCCATTGATTGCACTCCATAAGTTTTTTCATTTTCTTTTGTTTTCAGTATAATTGGTTCACTTACAATTTGAACTCTTTTACTCATTTCTAAATAAGAGATTAGAAAAAATTAATTTTAATAATTTGTCTTTGGAAATATGTCAAATTTTGCAAACTAATCCATTTTATAGGCCCTGTGTCACTTGCAAACAGCCAATATGGACCATTCTTGTGTGAAATACCACACCGTATTATACCACTAGATGTAGCTAGTCCAAATATTAATTTATTATATTCTATACTATATGCAAGTTCCTGGTTAATTTTAATTATATTTACACGATTTTGCAAGTTGTGCTTATTCCTTTGGCATATTCCTCTAAAGAAAACTTGTGTACCAATTACCTTATATTGACAATGTTGCAAATCAAAATTATCAGTGTTTTTAAATTCAGTACCAAATTCCATTCCTTTAATATTATCACTGTCATCAGTATTTAATTCAATATCATTCCAAAACAAATCAGTGGTGTCAAAAAATATATTATTTAAGGAAACAAATGTTTCTTCTATTACTAAATTGTGTACAGACAATTCACCAAATTTACTAATTTGGACATAAACATCTTTTGATTTTTCACAAACTACTGCAAATCTTATTGTTTTTGTGGAGGCCAAGCTTCTTTTGGTAAAGTAAATAAAGTCCAGTTGCTAGATAAAATTTCACCAGTTCTAAAACATATTTACCTCTAAAATGTACAAAAGTATTAATTATGGTATAGTATACATCATTTTTTAAATGTAGCATATTATAACAATTTTTTGCTAAGATACAAATTCCTGAAAGTGAAATGTAACTATGTGCAGCTCTAACATAAATATAACCATTTTCTATTGAAATTTTATCAAAACCTTTATCACCATAGGTAGGAAAATCTGAAGCTTGCTCATAGATTTCAGTTTTAAAAAATTGATTTTTATTAGCAGCTCCAGTAGTTTCCAAAGTTTTTATCAAACCAAATAACCATATTTTTTCAGAGATTTGCAATATTGCATAAGCCTTTTTAAAACTACGTTCATAATTTTCTGCAAATGTTTTTACACCTTCAGTTCTTTCAAATAATTGAATATTCTTTTGGTAATTGCCTTGTAAATTTGAATAGAAATTATGCATAGACTCAACACTACATAATTGAGCATTGGATTGCTTAATAATTTGCAAGATCTTGTTTTCATTATTTGCAAGTCTTTTTTCAACATGATCTTCCATTTGTTGTCTTTACTTTTTATGTTAATGAACTTCTCTGTCTTATTTTCCTTATAAGGTTTGGTGTTTGCTGTCTGTGTCTTGTAACTGTTTTGCCATTCTATCAGCTTTTCCTTGTTCCATACTGCTTTTTCATAGATGCAGGCGTTATTTTATTCCTTTTAAATATTACTTCTTATTAGATGCAGATAGGGATGTACTGATCTTAGTATTTCTTTGCTTCGATATAAGATATGTTGTTATTAACTGATATTAACTCCAACTAATCTGATACTAGTTAGGTATGACATTGTCGCATTTGTTTTCTGTGATTCATCTCTCTTCCATTGTGGACCCTGGCCGACTCCAATCACCGAATCCCTCCACAATTGTATGCCTCCGTTGTTGATGGAGTAGTTCCAAGTCTCAGCTCAATGAAGTAACTTATGTGTTCCCTATCCTAACTCAGTGCAAGGCTGGAAGTAACTGACTTAAACTCAATTTGTAATGTGTAACTTTGTACTTCGCAACCTGGCAATGTCACTAGCTGCTTAATAAATATCACTTTAGCCATTACTGAAAACTATTGGCTTTAATTAACATAAATAATCAAATAGATAATTACTTGCAGCTTCCTAACTTACATTTAGATAACAGTACATGCTCAGTCTATTTATTGGTCTACCAGTGGTGGAGCATGGGCCACTTTGCGTAGTGTGTGGTGCAAAGTTGGTAGTGGTTCGGTTTGGTTTAGTCATTGTATTAAATAAAAATACGTCAATACTGAACTGAAAGTTTCAAAATTTACAATGGAGATCAGTGCAGTAATTTCTTGAACTTGAAGCCATCCATTACATGATTAAATGCATAATGTTTTAAATACTCTACATTAACGTAAAATACAATTCAAATGAATATTTCTCAAAATCAGATATCAAGTAAAATATTTGAAATGGATTCCAGTACGTGATCAGACCAACTTTTCAATTTCATTTACTATTATTTTCGAACCTCTATATTTGACATGAAAGCAGAAATAGATGACCCACCAGAAATGGAATCGGAGCCAACAGTTTATGATCCGATCCAATCCGGATCCAAAACTTCAAGATCCGGATCCGATCAGATCCGAACTTTTAAGAAAATTTTAGTTTTCAACACGAAACAGATCCGAATTTAAATAAGTATTCTAACAATAAACAAACATAAACTTAAAAAAATATTTATGTTTTTTAATGTGAATAGAAAATTTTAAGTGCTTCAACACTATCTTGAGATAAAAAAATGGACATATACTTATGGAATAATACATGCAAATCAACCTATTTGTAAGCTTTGTAATAATCTAGTTCCTAAAATTGTCATCAACTATAATCATAATATATTAATAGAGTTTAAATAGTTGAGTTTCTTATAGTATGACCTCTCGTATTATTTTTTTATGTCCAAATTAAAAAATAACCACTTTGCATTGTCACTATGAATTGAAATTGTTTCAGACATGATAAATTTACTTCAAAATTGTGGCTAATGCGATGAAAACAAGAATAGCACAAATAATGGCAAATTAAAGAACAAGCCCAAAATTTAACTTGCAAGACATTAAAAAAATTGTTGTAGAGTGTATTAAAATCCGTGATAAAAAAATTAATTTTCAAACAAAATTTGACATTTAAATATAAATTTTAAATTTTACTGAAATTGGATCAAAAATTTTGAATTATATAGCAGCAACATTAAATAAATTCACACCCTATTAATAGTATGCCGACAATATTGTTCCATAAACATTTTTGTATTAGTGATTATAATCATGATAAACCTTCTGAGTACTAAGTTGATCTTGTCATTGCAAGTTGCTTAGAGTGCATATTTAAATGAGATTTTTTGATTGAAGAGCATCCCAAATTATATTAGTATTTTTACATTTTGCAGGGTTTGCAAAAGCTAAGGCACTTGCTTCTCTGTTTTCTGTGATCTTTGACATACATATTAGAGAGAATCTTTTTCAGAATTCTGCTTTTCCATTTGCAAGTTTGTACAAACAAATGTTTTTGGTTGCTTTACTAGTTTATCATTGTGATGGCTAACATGAATCGCATTTTCAGATTTGTAGTATTGGTAACCAATTTTATAAGTTGTTGGAAAGAATAACACGGAACCTGTGATATGAACAATGAAATCAATTACAAAATGTCACTTAGATTGACTTTATTAAATTTGATTAAATGTAAACATTTGCGTAATTTATAAAATGTACAAGTCCACAAGTTTTAAAAATTTTTGGATCTGAAGTTTCTCAAAATGAAGATCCGATCTGTATTCGATTCTATTTCTGCGACCCACCTAACCATACCATATGCAGTCATTATTAAGGCGGACTAAGAAACTATGTTTTTTGTTGGCCATAAATATTAGTAAGCTAATGCTCATATTCCACACCTTTTGTCTAGCATAAATGAACCCCTTTGCGGGCTCATAAACATGTTCAACCAGGACTGCGTGTTGTGCACATGACGCTGTGTGAGCTTGTCTTGCTTACAGCTAATAACTGCTTCAGCCACTAAAATAGTCAGTAGTAATTAAATGTGAAGTTCTATATATACGGTTTTCTAATAATGATCATTTTTTATTAACTTTTTACACTTTTCTATTGATTATGATAAGAAAAAAGGCATTTTTTAGAAATTCAGGATTTTATAGCCATGGGTCAAAAAACTACGGCCATATGCATATAAATAATTATTCAATTATAGCCTCATTTCAAATATGTACCAATATGTTTTTGAGCAATTTTTTGCATTTTTTATAAAACCTGCCTTTTACAGACATCCCAAGAATTCCTGTGACCACTTTTTCTTGAGAAATTTGATTGTTTAAATGAACACTTCAGCCTTTTTACTACTAATTTTATTATAATTATTTAAGGGAACCCATATAGAAAACTTTCAAAATGATAAATTATATCTTTTATTTTTAAGAATATTACAAGTACTTTTAATAGCATAACAATAGCCCCTACCCAATCTATATTCATTGTAAAATCAACCATAACTGTCGTGGAGGATTGAATGTGTATGACAATATTGAATAGTTCCAAATAAATATTCAAATAGGTTTGTTAAACATCCTTCTCCTGGACCAATCAAACCAATTTCCTGGTTGAATTTGTCTAATATATCATTTAAAGAAATATTCTTCTCAAAATTAACCATATAAAGACGTTGGTAACCTAAACAAGACTTGAGAATCACAGGATTTAACTTAGGATAATTAAATTTTTGTATTTTAAAGTTATGTAATACATATTTTACAACTTCTTTTGGACTGGTTAATTCACGTTTCCTTGTTTCAATAAAACAACCCATTGATTGCACTCCATAAGTTTTTTCATTTTCTTTTGTTTTCAGTATAATTGGTTCACTTACAATTTGAACTCTTTTACTCATTTCTAAATAAGAGATTAGAAAAAATTAATTTTAATAATTTGTCTTTGGAAATATGTCAAATTTTGCAAACTAATCCATTTTATAGGCCCTGTGTCACTTGCAAACAGCCAATATGGACCATTCTTGTGTGAAATACCACACCGTATTATACCACTAGATGTAGCTAGTCCAAATATTAATTTATTATATTCTATACTATATGCAAGTTCCTGGTTAATTTTAATTATATTTACACGATTTTGCAAGTTGTGCTTATTCCTTTGGCATATTCCTCTAAAGAAAACTTTTGTACCAATTACCTTATATTGACAATGTTGCAAATCAAAATTATCAGTGTTTTTAAATTCAGTACCAAATTCCATTCCTTTAATATTATCACTGTCATCAGTATTTAATTCAATATCATTCCAAAACAAATCAGTGGTGTCAAAAAATATATTATTTAAGGAAACAAATGTTTCTTCTATTACTAAATTGTGTACAGACAATTCACCAAATTTACTAATTTGGACATAAACATCTTTTGATTTTTCACAAACTACTGCAAATCTTATTGTTTTTG